>JASSUY010034403.1:20171-33939 GCA_032466535.1 Forpus xanthops
AGGGTGGTGAGGCACTGGAATGGGTTTCCCAGGGAAGTTGTGAATGCTCCATTGCTGGCGGTGTTCAAGGCCAGGTTAGACATAGTCTTGGGTGGCATGGTTTAGTGTGAGGTGCCCCTGCCCCTGGCTGGGGGGTTGGAACTAGATGATCTTAAGGTCCTTTCAAACCCTAGCTATTCTATGATTCTATGATTCTAATAAGACTAATCTGGATATTCCAGATATACGTATATGTTCTTTATATTAACACAGCTTCAGAACATGCAAAAGAGAGAAAAAATGAAGGGATCAAGTATAGCAGAATATGTATTTTTCTGCTGTCATACACTGTAATACTGTTTTACTCTTCAAGGCTTGGGTGTCTGTACTCAGGTGTATGCTGTAAAATTTTGCCTAGAAAGGAATTTTGAAGACAAAAATCAAAAATTAGAGAAATTCCAAAATGGTCACATACACTTACTTCTACTGTAAAGATTACAGACATGTCTGTACCATGAATACCTACTTCCAAACACCAGATCATCTAAAGTGGGAAAACTTTCAGACATGCCATTGCAGGCAGGCTGCACTCAGCCACAGCAGCAGCAATGGCATCAGCTAGCTAGAAAGGACAAGGAATTTATCCAGGAAAACCATTGGCAGCACAAGACGCTGTTTTAGTGCTGCTGCAGTCATCTTGAAAGCAGAGGGCAGAGATTACCTGGAACCCACCAGTCCTGAGAAGAGGAGGAAAATGCACACATCCTGGAAATGGTTTTCAACAACTTGTTTAGGAGTAAATGTGGATTTCACAGACAGTTTTCTCAATCTGGTTTGTTAAAAATTTATGGTTCACTAAGTATCACTTTCTGCCCTCTGCAGCGATAGGAAATTTTATTCAAATTCATGCAACTTTTATACTCATTACTTTCTCATTTAAAAGCATAGAGTCCATCCAAATTTGCAAATGCATTCACAAGTCTAGCAGTATGAAAAGGTTAAACTTACCCCATCTGTAGCTTTTACTAAGAGATCATAAGTGGTTGGATCTCCTTCTCTGTCAATGTCCTGAGAAACACAGATCTGACCAGTACGTGGGTCAATCTGGAAGGCTTTGGATTTTTCATAATAATGAAAACCATCATAAAGGAAATACTCAATTTCACCAAACTTGTCAGCATCTGCATCTGTTGCTTTGACCTGCAGGTCAACAAGAGAGATAAAAAATGAAGAAAGTAAAACCATCACTCATTCATTCAAAAAATCACAGATACTTTGTTTTAAAGTTACCTGCTTGTTTTATAAAACCAAATGTGCCTACACAGGATAAATACAAACACACTGCTACCTCAGCGTGCAGTTTGTAAAATAGTGACTCAGCTACTGACAGCATATTTATTACAACAAGCATACAAGATCGATTAGGCCTGTCTGTAACGTGATTTGTTTATCTGTCAATAATGACCTCAGTCAAGTGAACTTCCCGTGACTGGAAAAGCCCTACACATTAATCCATAGCAGGAAGCCATTTCTTAAGTTACTTTCCCTTCACATTATTTTTACCCATGGAGGTATGTCTTGCAGAAACAATGTCACACTTAGGTCAGAAAAGTGCTGCGGGATGTTCTTACCTTTCTTATTCTTTCTAAAAGACTCCCCAGAGCTTAACTTAGTTTTCATTTGAAAGAGGGCTTGGTGGCACAGTGATCCATACAAGTTAAGGACTGGAGGGGGTGTTTTAATCTTCAGTCATCTCTCCAAGGAACCTCAGTTCTACCAACACAGCTAAACGTGACCATTACACGTATGCACAGAACAAAGCAAGAGATGCACAGACTGGAACAAGTCCCTGTGAGAGACTTAATTACCTTGCCAGCATAGACTTGTATGGAGCTGTATCTGCTGACTGACAAACAAGCCTAACACCTTTTCAGCTATATTAAGTACATCTATAAAGCAGCATGAATTTTGCTCTAAATCCCAAACAAGACATGAAAACTCAGAGTTACTTTCAAGATGCTGCATCGCCTTCCTTCAGCTGAGTTTTGAAGGACTCATACAGCATTACACGAACAATATGAGGTCATGCTCTTTGAATGAATGATTAAGGCACTGACTAGTCTAGAAAGTGCAAAACCCCAACAATTTAAAACCATCAGGTGATTATAAATTTTAATACAGAACTTACCCAAAAGACTTTTTTTCTAACACAAATATTTTTCTTTTTACATACATGGAGGGAAACTGAAATCAACATACTTCTTAGATATTTTAATAAATGTTTACTGTAGCAATATGTTTTTCCAATATCATATATGTATGCCCTGCATGAAGAGAGGCTGAGAACTTGGCTTGCTCAGGCTGGAGAAGGGTTGGGGTGGGGGATTTGATAAGTGCCTTCCTGTGCCCTAGAGATTACCAAAAAGACAACACAAGGCTCTGTCCTCAGGGTCTGTCTGTCTGCATGGCAGGAGATGAGTAAATAAGCTGCAGAGGTACCAGCTAGACCTAAGGCAATATTTACTGTGAAGATGATTCAGCATCAGAAAAGGTTCCCTGCCCAGAGAGGCTGGGGTCTCCATCCTTGGAGTTTTGAGACCAAAGGTAACACAGCCCTGACCAGACAGGGTTGTGGCAAAGACCTCCTGTTGACCCCTACATCAGCAGTAGGGCCGAGGAATAAAATGCTGCCTGGCTGCATTAGCACTGTAACACAACCGTGCTGCTTCCTCAGCCACCAAAAGTCAAGTCAACAGGATGCTTGAGTGTGAAACTCTTTCTCTTTGGCCAAGAGGTGGATTGGTTAAATATGTCTTTGATAAACAGAATAGTTTTGTGTATTGTGCCTTCACTTTTCTTTGCTTTAAGATCTCTGATAACAAAATATTTTGTGCTGAGTTTGGCTCTTCTCTGGCATGTTCTATGATGAAAGCTTTCATTTATATTTACAAACAACTTGGAAGAAAATAATTTATAAAAATATACATACATTAAGAGAGACAGTATTTTTGTTCTGTAATTTGGAGACACTTAAAGGTTTCTGCTTCTCAGTTGGTTTAATTTTCTACTTACTCTTTGATAATAAATCCTTCATTTTTTCCATAAGCCTATTTGTAAAAAGTCCTGAAGTACAATGCCTTAAGAGAGTTTCAGAAACCTTTATGTCACAAAGCCCAAGAGTTAGAACTGCTGGGAGTTCACAGCAGAGACCTGTGTCAGCCATTGCCTACACATGGTCTGGTAAGGTGAGACTCACAGCCATCTACCACAGATAGGGCAAAGGTAGAGGTCTGCACATGACTGCCCATACAGATAAGCATCTGGCATGATTTTAGGCATGGTCTCAAAAAAGACCAAGCAGGACAGGCCAGGGGCTATTGCTAGAAATAAGTTCAGATGACATCATCCTGTTTTGGGAAGTAAATTAATTTTGCTGCACGGACACAAGCTGTGCCTGGTCATATGGCCTTAGTGCCCCAGAACATCCTTTGTCTGCTTCTCCTACTAATACAAACATGGGCTTAAAGAGCAGCCAGTGCCTTCATCGCACACTCACTTTTATGCCCACAGAGGAATTGTTTTGGCACTAAGATACTGAACTGGGACTGAATTAAAACCAAATGAATGAAACATGCCTTGGGGAGTCTGAAAATCATGGAAGTGGAAAAAAGGAAACCATGTAAAAAGTGCCAAGGCAAATTATAAAGCTAAATCTTATTCTAGACCAGTTACTTTAGTCAGAATCTTAAAATGACAGCTATCCCAAAAGATGCACACATTCTTCCAATTATTTTTTTTTGCCTGTTGTGGTTTACTACTTGTTTATTTTTAAGCACCCTGTGGACTTCTCCACTTCTGCATGGGATGCTTAAGATTTGCTGTATTTCAGAAGAGGTATCATTGTGATTGTAATTGCACCACATACGCCAATGCATCCTTCCTCCAAGAAAAGAATGTTTTCTCATAGCACTGAGGGCCATTATAACAGGGTTGCTGCTGCTGCTGCAAACAGAAAGCTCCTCCAGGGGAGCCCTGAGTTTACAGAGCCCTTCATGCCCTTTTCACACCTCACAACTTGCATACCAGGGTGCAACGTGCAGCCACTACTGACAGCAGTCCAACCACTTGTTCTGGGTAAGTCAAAAGCAAAACTCACACTCAACTTCAGCGAAATAAAGATTTGGCCCTAAAAATTCTCTACAGCTATATATAAATCAAGTCTACAGCACAAGTATTTCACCAGCCTTGTACTTTGTTATTTCTATCATAAAAAATAATAAACCGTAAGTCTAGTGCGCTCTTGGTACTCTGCCACTTGGCCCTTATAAGAAAAGTATTGCAATTTATTTCTCATGCCTGAAATATAACGTGGGTGACAATACTGAAAGGTTCTGTTTCCCAGTGCCTGCACATGGTTACATACACTAACATTTATGTCTGCAATTGATCATGAGTGATTTATTATAGGTGTGAAATTCAAGGGTGTTGTTAGAAGTTTAGCCCATCAACTTGTTTTATTTCTTGTAAATTATGCAGTGCTCAGACATTGAACAGTACATGCAAAAGCATAATGAATAACAAATTTAAATAAGAATGCTACAGTTCAAAGCAATACAAATTTGAAGGTTTAATTGTGTTCAACTTCAACTCCTTTAATCACCTCTCAGGCAGCAGAACAAAGTGGCAACAATTTTTACATTATAAAAGTATGATCTTTCTCCCCGTAAAAGTCCTTCACATCCATTCAGTTTCTACCCACTTAATAGTCCTTTTTAATCACTCACCATGGAACCTTTGATCTGAAGAGGGAAGAATCTGGAATTAAAAGTGAATGAAATGTTTACAGTAGTAGACAGAGCTGATGTTGAATGGAATTACACTTGAAGTCAGGGGAACAATTAACTGTTATCGTTGAATCATTGAATCATTTAGGTGAAAAAGACCCTCGAGCATCAAAGCTGCTTTAGAAGGTGAAAGCATGTAATAAAATAAAGTTTTCTGATACAGTTAAGAGACCAAGTCATCACAGATTTTAGAAATTGTAGTACACAGTAGTCACTGTCCAAAACACTTTGGGTATGCATAATATGCAGCAAGTACCAATTCTACAGAGTTTTACAGCAGTTAAATGCCAGAGAGCTGTGAATTATAGCAGTCCAAACAGGAGGAAATGAAGGAAGGAGCAGAAATTTCACAGTGGATTAATCAAGGGTGCTGTATGTCAGCAACATCACAGAGGTGATAGAGCTGAAAGGATTTATATACCTTGGAGATATGGGAGGCAAGAGAGTACCAAATCTGCAACACCTCTTTTCTGACAGGCTGAATATGAGATTGAGATCTAGGAGAAAAGAAAGGGGATAAAAGAGAGGGCTACGCTCACAGGACCTTTCTCATTCTTTCACTAAAAATGTTTTCAGTGTATTAAATTGAAGATTATAATATTAAAGAGTGTAAATTTAGGAATAAGTAACTACAGGACAAAGTATTTCCCAAAGAATCATTTTTAAAAGCCAACAGAAGTCACAGTATGGCTAGCTACTGGCTGGACTTCTGTCATGCTTTCAGTAGCCTACATCCTTTAGACAGTTTTTACACTGTCTAGGCTGAAAATCCATTGCAGGAAAGAAAGTTTCTTCTGTCCTGCTGACACTACCAATAAAGTAATAAATGGTCAGAAAGAAGACATACTCCTAGGAGAAGGAAAAAGGGGGACCTAGAGAAATCCCATGGAAAACAACAGAAAAAAAATGCTTATCCATCCATGGGATGCTCAAACAGACCAGCCCATGAGAAGAATAAATGGTAGAAACTGATAGACACCAAAGGTTGTAAGAAGATAAGGAGAGGAAGAAAATTAGACAGTGCCGGAAGTGCAGAAGTAGCCTTCAATTTGCATATGGGAAAAGAGGCTGATCTCAGAGGAAAGAAAATAAAAGGAATCACTATATAATAAAGGATAATTAACATCACCTAAATGTACATTTAACCCTACAATGCCTGTACAGGTTTCAATGGTGAACAAAATGCTGACAATACACTTAAATAGGAGGGAACAGAAATATTTTTTTTCAGTGTGATGCTAAGGAAGGAGCAACTTGAGAGCTTGTAGAAAGCAAGCATTTGACAGATGCTCAGCCAGTTCCCTTCACTTCAGCAAAACAATGAGAACTCAGCAATGAGCAATATGTCCTTATATTTTACATGCATGAAACAGTTTTACCAATAAATGATTAGTAAACAAGATCATAAAGAATTATATCAGCTCCTAAAGCCCAGATTCCCTTAAAATGGTTTAGTGTTTAAAACAGATTCACCTCCCTCCCTTATAAATTTAGTTTTCATTTCCAGTCCTAAAGCATATATCGAACTGGGTCACTTCAGTATCAACAGATTAAAATAAAGTTCTTGTCTACAGATTTACTTTCTTTACTTTCTTTTCTAGACATTGTTTCTTGGTTTATATTTGCTGAGCATACACTGAAAAGCAGAGCAAATATTTTGTATTATATGCAAAAGGGAGAAAACACTTGTACACACGAAACCACATCAGAAAAAAACAATCTTATTAACTGTGCAGATCAAAACTTAAGGATCTATACACAGACCATTTCTAGAATTTAAAGTATGCAGCCTGAAATATGACTGCTCCACAATGCTGAATTTCACATGTGAGTGACCAGAATTAATTTTATGTCTTTCAACTAGAGAGCATTAAAGTAGGCTATGATGGGAAAGAGCAGACACTTTGCCAAATAACTTATGACAGTGGTCATCTCAGATAGCAATTAAATGAGACAAAAAAAAATATTAGATCAATTTTTTATGACTTAAGAATTGCTCCCATAACACATTTTTGTCAAGTTTACTCCACTTAATTTCAGCTAACCAATATGCAGCTTTTATAGCTCATAAAATCTGTTTGGAGGGACTCAGTGTCAGAGCATAAGACAGACTTCAATTTTGTGCATGAAAATAATGTGTTTAATTCTGTCAGTTATATCTATATCATGAAAAACAAGTTAATCTCCAGCACTCAGTTTCGAAGAAAATTGGAATGCAGGGTGAACAAAAGCATGAATAAAGGTGAATAAAAGTGTCCTCACTTATAACCCTGGTTGGCAAGAAAATACAGTCAAATGATCTTGACCTCATAGCTGCCTGAGACAGTAAGGACAATAATGCCAACACCAAACCTGAAGACTTTGAGTAAATACATTATGTCTCAGGATTTTTATCTGTCTGTCTCAACATGTATGCTAGTCCCTCTTTTCCTCATATGGGAGGTTTAACGTACAGAAACAGGAATGAAGCCTCAGAACTACTTGCTGAAGTCCTAAGGGCATAAGCTTTGACTTCAAGAACAGGAACTGTTTGAGAACTTAGCAGCCTGTACTTGAACGAGAACTTGCACTGACAACACAAAAAGCCCCACTCCTCATCCTCAAACTGGGCCCCATCTAGAAAGCCACAAACCAAAATAATCATTGCAATTTAAGCTGGACGTTAAACTGGCATCATTGATCGCCTTGCCAACCACTAGAAGTACCACATACTCCAGGAAAAAAAACAGTAAAACTCTTATCTCTCATCTTTGCTCTGATGCAAAATTTCTCCACTTGAATAATGTCAGTATTTCTGCATTCTTTTCACCTACTATAACATGGAGACAACTACAGCTGAACCACTGACAGTAAGCACAACACATACATGACCTAACTAACCTCGCCTGCAGCAGATGCCAATTTCCCCAGGTCACTCCAGAATTGTTGTCAGCTTTCCAAAGGTGCTCATAACCTTTCCAGTCCAGTCCCATCTATGTTTCAACAGCCTTTAAAGTGAAAGCACAGAAGTCTAAACTCAAGAAGAAAAAGAGGGTGGACACCCTCTGTATCCAGTGACAGAATGGGGAACGTGAGATTCACTGTAACCTCAAGTAAGCATCACATTTTTTAATTATGATACAACTTTTGGTTTTGGCCTTTAAAACAGCTATTAAAAGGTTCAGCAAATGCATTTTGTGCTACCTACCTTTTTATTTTTTGCTTGTGGGTGACCTACTAGTTGTACAGAAATTCCCAATAAAACACAAGGTTTTAAAATGAGGTAAGGATAATCTCATTTGACATATGAATCTCTCATAAGAGATCACACTGATTTTTAGCTTTTTAATAACACATTGATTTTTTCTTATAACATTTTGTATTTTCCCTGAGACAAGTAATTGAAAGTAAACATATTTTACTTGATGAATGATTATGGTATTTTAGCTTTTAGCATTCTCAGCTCTTCTAAGTATATAACTGATGACAATAAACAAACCTGCCAACAGAAATATTGACATATCTCTGATTTACTGCTTTCGGTTAATCTCTAAAAAGGAAGAAAGATTAAAATCACCAGAGGAGAAAACAGCATTAGTACATTGCAGCATTATGCTTTCATTCTGGAAACCAGACATCACTCAGCAAGTCAAGCCCAGATCCAGGAAGAACTGGGCAATTCAGTCTTTAAAGTAATCTGTAATTCCTGCTCTGATGCTATCCAGAGCCTGAATTCACTCCTATTTAACCAAAAATTTCCTGATATGCCTTCAGTTTTGTTGCTATGCCTCCTGCAAAACAGAATGAGGAGCTAAATCCCCTTGATGCTAGCCAGGATCCAGAAGTGTGGGAGGCAGGTCCAGTCTGGAAGGCATGTCCTTATCACTCCTAACACACCAACAGGATCTGGACCACTACAAAATAACTAGCAGTTGCTGATGTCTGAATGCATAGCAAGCAGCAATGCTGCTGATGCTTACATATAACATAGAGCGGTGCTTAAAAAAAGCATTTTGGGAGCAGGAAGCTTAGGTTCCAACATAAAAAATGTCTACTAAGGGGACCAATTACTCTGACAGTCTATTTAGTCTACATTGCCTTCCTTCTTACCATGCAAATATAACCAAACAGAGCAGCATTGGTTTTTACTGCCTAGATAAACTGGAAGAACAGAAATTAAAAGATAACATATTTTTGAAGAAGGAAAATTAATTTTTATACCAACTAGCAAATATTTGCAGGACTAAAGCTTTGTTTAAACATCAAAGTTAAGACCCTACTCTTCAATAACAGCAGCTCCATCCATTCATTAATGCTGCTCATACACCCTGCTATAATTTTAGATTTTATAACATCCTACAACCTTGCAATGCACTGTGAAGAGTTTAAGTACAAATCCATTTTTATTCATTAACTTGAGTAAGCTACAGAGCTCCAAGACTGAATATCTCTGCCAAGCAAGGAGCAGAGCACAAAGATTTCCCTATTCTGAGCTAATTGCACAAAGGACTCATGGGTTTAATAATCTAGAATATCTATCACACAAAGGAATATTTGGTGCAGAACATATTATTTTAGTGATCTTGCAGTGACATGGATTTAAGACAAGCTTAAACTGTGCACTTATACATGTTCATGTAAACATTTTCCAAGCTCCCAAACCAGTCTGATCTGCTAATTCCTGCTCATGAACTACAATGCTCCAACTAGTGCTTGTGGCTAGACGAATACAACTATTTATGGAACCACATTGTGAACAAGATGTCTAAGAGCAGAGCTTAATCCCTCCATTTAAAGAAACAGAAAACAGAATAAAACCCAGTAAGTTATTTGCCTATAGTCAGATTATCTAAAGAAATTCTTTTCCTAGTTTACTCCAAGGTCAGACTAGCAAGGATCAATGAGCAGTCAGGGTACAAATTTCTTAAATTGATTTTGCTGTCAGAGTAAAAAGGTTTGTTAATGCACCTTTATATTAAACAAAGATGATGGGTGGGCTGCCTAAATTGGCACTTATAAATACACTTGTAAATTGCGGCACTCATTGGGTAAATGTGGCGGCTTAACGTAGGGGAAAGGGTAGTATGGCAGGCCAACTGTCACTGGAGAAGCAGTATTTGAATTATCATTACTAGCTCAAGGGGCTCTAGTAGGTTACCTCAGAGACTGTACAGCTTGCACAAGCCCAGAGAAGGCCATAGAGAGGGTCCATCCAGAGCCCAATCCCTCCTCTTCCTGTATTACAGCTGTGGCTATTCTATACACTGCACCTGGGTGTTTGCTGAAGCAGTGAGATGGCTGGTCATCACCCTTCCATAAATCAGGAGAGTCCTCCTCAAAAAAATCCCCAAAACAAGCAAGTTGATCAAAGTTAAACAGGTTCTTTTGCATTCTTTGTGACATCAGATTTTGACCTGCCATTTCAGCTTTTTTATTTCCTCAATTAGTGGTGGTCTTCCTTCTAGCCATACTTCTTTTACAAGTATTTGTCCTTTTGTCTGCTGCCTGAGTCAGTGTGTCAAGTGGCAATGGATTTGTTTATTTTACCTACTCTCACCCACACACACTTGTAAAACAGGTATCTTTATTACATCCGTTAAAAATCAGATTTTGTAATGACTGTAGCCCAAGATACTAATGTAGGTCAGATAACAGCAGTATCATTATCAAAATCCTGTTTGTCTCATTTTGTTTTGATCAGCAAGGTAAGGTTCAACAGCACTAGTTCAAGACAATCTTTTCAGGTCACATCAGAACAGTCAGGCAAAAGTTTCTATCATTTTGCACGTCTAACACTCTGAATGCTCATTCAAACAGTCAAATATTAACAAATATGAAATGCCTTCCAGTCTTCAGACACTGCTCATTTATGTGCTGCACTATTTTCAGTTACTCCTGTAGAAGTTGTGTCTCTAAGCATTAAAAAGAAGAATAAACTCTCTCATAAGGGAAGCATATATTTTTTGTGACTAGAGTCTTAGAAATCATAGGGAATTTATATTTGGAACTAAGCAGATAAGGTCTCTCTTAGTTCACTTCTGCCTTTATGGAAAATTTAAAACGTAGCCAAACTCACAGCTTGAATAATCATATCACTTGAAAAAAAGGAAATAATTGTATTTTGTTCATCATAGACAAAAACATTACCTCCTAATAACTAGTGCAGAAATGAAGCTTGACACAAAGTTTAGAGGCATTTCTCCCCTCCTTTATTCTAATGAACTTTTCATATACACACCAATTTTGTTTTCTTACTCTCCGACACTACATGTCTATGTTTCTAGCTGTATTTCCTTTATATTCTCCACTCACAATGTAGAGGCTAGCAGACTGCAGTGTGCAAAAATAAGCAATCATCAGAAAGATCAAAAGACACAGAACATGCAAGATCTTAACCTCAGCTGCATGTCATGAAGCAATATCTGAGATACTGTCTAACAAAAGCATAAGCCTTTAGTACTTTATTTGATCTGAAATACAAAACCCGCTGAGTGCACAATAAATGTGTGTAACTAAACCAGCAATTTTTTCCATTCAAGTTAGCTATAAATTTTACAAATACAATTCAGATGGCCCGGTTTTGGATATGTGAAGGTGGCAGAGCCACTCCCAAAAATTTAAAGGATACCATCTATAAGCCATGATGTCTAAGCAATGATATGCAGAAGCACCACAGAGTCACCACCACTCTAAAGTTAACACAAGCTGCTCTAAAAATACTCTCAGTATCTAAACCAGAGCTTACCATAAATTACTTTCTGTTCCCAAACTACAAATCTTAATTAGTATTATGAGAATTGCACTTATGTGTACAATGAAAATTTCATTCAGTGAACAGTAAGAAAAACTTACCCAATACACATCATGCCAACTAAGCCATACGTATCAATAATTAAAACCCTTTTAAACTCTAGAGACCTTCAAATGAACACATTAACACCATTAACTATACCATCTCAGAATTACACGGCTAGAAGTACCTCTTATCCACCTTCTGACCAGGCTAGATGCCAGAATGGCATCTAGCGTGCACAATCCCAATTACATGATGACCACGAAACCAGCATATCACATGTATGCAAGTCAGGATACACAGCCAGATGGTGCATTACATGCATGTTACATTTGGCAATGTGATGGATGCACCTTCATTGGTTGGGAACCCAGGAGCAGACTGTCCTGCTTCACAGCTGAGAAGTTGAGAATTGCCAAGATACAGAAGTTTGCAGGCCAGAACAGTCCAGAGCCAACTAACAGTCAAATCAAAGAGAAAGGGAAGAGAATAAACAGTACTATAGCCATGAACCTGCAGCACAAGTGGATCACGGCCCATTACATCTGATGTATTATAAACTCCATATGCTTTACACAGCAATACCTTTTGCTGCATGTGTTGAGAGCTTTTAAATAACACAATCTAATATCTGATGAACCTTAAGCCTTTGTAAAATGCATCACATAACAAAAGGAACATCCTATATGGGTGTAGCTTAAGCACATCTACAAGCACAGAATGAAACTGTGTTTTATAGTCTAACATCCAAGGAAAGCTCACTGTGTACTAGCAGCAAATTTTAATTAGTAAAAGCAGCAGATGGATTAAGTTCCAGGAAGGAAATGAGAAGGGCTGACAGGGTATAAATTGGCCACATCAGAGATACAAATTGGAGCATCCCTTTTTTTCTGATAAGGAATTCTCTCATAAACAGGGCACTGGAGTCTACTGTTCCTACGCTTCTTGCAGAGCATTAGAGCTGTTTTGAAGTGGGAGATGATGAAAATCAGATGGCTAGGTCCATTTGTTCAGTCCCAGAATTCTCTGAAGTCTTTTGTTTCTCTTAGGAAAAGGAAATACTGTGTTTTGGGGACTTGTTCTGAACATGTTGGATGTAACCCTTTCAGTAATCAAAACAGTTAACTGGAATGAACTCCAGTTTCAGTGATCAGAAGATGGTGCTGGCAAGTAGAGGCATTCTTCAGTATCTGCTCTGCAGAAACAAAAATTGAAAACATAGCAACCCCAAAAAGAAGTGTATGTCCAACTTGGTGTATGCAGAATTTGTGTATCCATATGTTTAGGGAGGATTGAGGCCTCCCTGGATATTCAGACAGTGTGTCTCTAATACTAAATCACTTTATCACATGTGCTACTTTTAGACAATCCAGTCCCTATTTCCTCATTACATTTTCCTCAAACTAATGTACCAGACAATTTGCAGCATGGTATTTAAACTATAAACAGATCAGATATTCTTATTAAGCCAAAAGGATCCCAGCAGTTTTGTCACATCTATGTGCTAAATTTGTAGCTGTAATTTTCATTGTTCTGTAATGTTCTTCCATTTTCTGGAGAAACTAGAAAGACACATTAGAATAAGGAACTGCTGAATACAGAGATTCTGCTCTCAAGTACTTCCATCTCTCATGCGTATTATTGGTACCTGTCCATGATGTTAGTTAGTCTCGGCTGCCTTTATTTGAGCTTTTCACCATCTGGCCAAAAAAATAGCTTGTTTTTCCCAATCACTGCCATGTTATTCCGTTCCTAGCCCTGATCCCATCCTTCCCATACCTCTGCAGAGAGGGGCAGCTCCCCCCCACCAGCAGCTATAGTGCAAACACATAGCAACAGTCTTTTCATTTAACTTTTTTAAACAAACGCTTTCTTAAAGAGACCTGGCTCCTGTTAAACTATACAAAGGGGAATCACAGCAGCTAAGATTTCATAACAGAGCTATTATAATTCAGCCGCACAAGAGACACTGGAGTGCGTTCAGTAGAGAGATGGGGATATCTGGGCTACAGTATGTGCTCTTTCCACTTTGCACCACTGGTTTCCACTTCATTTGTAAATACACCAGCAGATTTTATCCTCAAGATCTTGTTCCACTGTACAGAATCAGAACTTGTTTTCTAGTTTGTCCTGCCACATTAAAACCTCATTTACCTCCCCCCCCCTTCTTTCC
>JASSUY010034403.1:41067-59059 GCA_032466535.1 Forpus xanthops
CCAAAGTCTGCTCTCTTGAAGTCCAGGGCAGTGAGCTTGCTGCACACCCTTCTCACTGTCCTGAGGATCTCAAACTCAATAATTTTATGATAGCTCTCCTCCTACTTTGTTTTCTTTTGGCTAACTCTCCGTAAAATAACAGGTCAACACTCCCATCCTTATCTTTAGAACTCTTCAGTGGAAATGGCTTACATAGAGGAGAAACTGCTTTTCTAAAGTGACAGAACCGTTAGTTTCAAGTTACATGTTCAAATGCTTTATTCCACGATGGACATAAAAAATTCAGAGACCATTCGACA
This sequence comes from Forpus xanthops, assembly GCA_032466535.1. Classification (NCBI taxonomy): domain Eukaryota; kingdom Metazoa; phylum Chordata; class Aves; order Psittaciformes; family Psittacidae; genus Forpus; species Forpus xanthops. Next base: position 41,367 of record JASSUY010034403.1, read on the forward strand.
AGGGATAAGGACAACAAAAAGCTTAGCTTTATCAAAACAGAAGGCAAACCTTTTTCCTTAAACTACTCTTCTGACAAAGCCAGCTAAACCAAAAATCCTACTCCCTCCCCAAGTAAGCATTATGTAGTCAGCACCGTCAAAAGAAAGGAGAAAAAAACAAATCTGTGTTCTCTTAGGCAAGCAAGCACCATGGCCAAAGGCACCACTAGTGTCTGAGACAGACATGCAAGTATTTCCCTTGAACAAAATTAAATTTCTTCCAGATTATTACAGAAATATCCTTCTCAACAAAGCAATGAACACTGAAGTAGCCGTTCAAGTGGGAAGAATCTACAGCTGTGATTCAGACAGGTCCTACAATGCAAGGTTGAAGGCTCCCAGGAGCACTGGGAGATTCTGGAGAGTCTGGGGGATGCTCAGGAATAACACAAGAACATAAACAAGGAGAGGGAAAGGAAAGAACAAAATTGGAGAATTACAGCCATATGCCTAGGAAAAATAAAATTTTTTTTCTTACACTAACAAAACTCCAGTACATTGGCAAGTTTTATAAATTAGACTTTATGTGCTCCTTCTCTGGTCATTAATATCACACAATAATGCCTTATTTTACACTTCAATAACTTCTTGGTGTATGTCATCTGGCAGTGCCAAGCTTCCAGTCCAAGGCTGTGAAAACAGAGGTGGCACCAGAGCTCTGTCATGCTCCATGAAGAATTTCTACTCCTGAGAAGAAGCAGGTCAGCTACACAGGCTGCTTTTGTCCCAGAAAATAAAGATTGCACAATTCTTTCCTTACTGTAACTGCCCTGTGGAGTTTTCTTCCCCCCAAGAAAGCCATAACTGATTTTGTCATGTAGCTTCAACTACAAAGTTGCTTGTGAAAACAAGTCTGCTAGCACCTACTCATCTACACATCCATCCAACCTCTACAGTCAGAGCTGAGGATAAGCAACCATGAAAACAGTCATTACCCAGGCACAGAGAATAACATCCAGGCAAGTGGAAGGAATGAGAGTATTTTCAAGCAGTCAGGTTTCTTACTGCCTATGGATGCAAGCCTCATGGAAGCATGTGGGCCTTCTCAGAGTAAACTAAAAGCAGCTGTTAGACTTCTCATTCTCCTGTGAGCCCTGATTTCACAGTGAGAAGACAGTATCCTGTTTTACAAATAAAAGTGGGTGGTTGGTTTCTTTTTCACAACAGGACCTGATCTGTTGGTTCTGGAGCTTCTCAGATGAAGGCAGTTGGACACACTACAGCTGCTCAGCTCCGGAAGAGAGTAATAAAATACTGCCCACAGTCATTCTGAAGGCATAAAATGTATGGCTTTAAATTTGTTTTAGGACAGTAGTTGACAAACTGTATCTTTGAAATGCGTAGGAAATGTACACAGCTGGGGTGAAATTTTTCTGCAGTAAAGAAATTTGGGACAGTTACTGTCAACTAAAATAACCTCATGAGGTTTCAATTCCTGCTGAAAATCCTGCCATCAAAGAATTCAAGCTTTGATTCTTGAGTTAAAAATCCTTGGATTCAGAAGGCAAAATCAAGCTGCTCTTATATATATGCATCTAAAGACAAGCTGCAATGAATCAGAAAGTTCACTCAAAGTAACTTTCTTCACAACATCACAGAAGTAAGGACACAAAAAAAATCACAATAGCAAGTAAAAAACCTTACAAAGGTTATTCAAAATTATAAGGAATTTCTACTATAATACTTATGTAAGTAGTGTTATCAAGTTCCAGAAACAAATGGAAATCTAAATAGCAGAGTGAAACATATTGAATTTTGCTCTTTTTCATGCCTAGGACCACTGTAGTCAATGACACAGCTTAAGCTGCTATACAAATGAACTATCCAAAGCTAGATCTAAATAAACAGGAACAGTATTATTATTACAGATATCAGAAAACAGAAAATTATTAAATTAAAACTGGTCTTCCTATTTATACTTACATGCTAGATGACTATGTAACTACAGGTGCGTAAATGTGTTGGCAAAGCCCTGGGTACCATATGTTTTCAAGGCCTTAAGACAGGACCAGACTGGGAAGAGAGATTTATTTTAGTCTAAGATTTTGGACATCATTGCCCAAGAAGGATAATCAACAGTTTTGAAAGAAAACACTTGCTCTCTTTTCTTGTCAGACAGTACTAAAAGGGAAAATGAAGAATGACAGCAGGAAGAGGAGCATATGGCTGAGAAACCATCCCTGAAGGCTTATTTTCACCTCACTTTTATCAATTACAGCTTTCAACTCCAGTGGACAAGGAAGTCAGAAATGAGACTATATACTAAACTCCACAATTACTGAACTAGAAGTGAAGACTCATCATGACCAGGAATACAGGAGAAAATGTACCTTTTGATATAAAAGTATAACAACACAGACAGAACTAGAGAAGTATGATGGTTAGCAGACTAAGCTCTGATATTCAGAAGAGTTTGCAGATATATGTCAGCAGTTCTCTACAGAAATGAAACAGACTGACCACTCTCTTGGGTAAGATTGAGACTTACCAACCATACTGCAGAAAGAGACAAAGGAAAAAAAAGGTCTTTGGTTGCATGGTTGACTTAATTGACTTAATTAGAAAAAGAGGAACTCTGCCACACACCAAAAATACATGACAGGACTCAATGTTCTGCATTTGTCACATTGATGTTACTAAATGCTCCTGACTGTTAAAGCATGAAAATGCAAATGTTGCTGACAAATATAAAAGCTTCTTCAATAATCTACTGCCATCTGCATTATTAAAAGCACATTTTTCATATAAGCGAGTTTCTGAGCAGCAGACAGAATAAGTCACCATCCTGGCTCATGCTATGAAAACTTCTAAGAAAATTCTGTTGAGCTGATGAATACTACAATTATAATGCAAAAGTTTCACATGATCAATTAGAAAAAAAACAAATGTAACTAAAAATACACAAGAAACGAGATTAAGTTTTGTAGTTTGTATAGAGGACTGGGAGCAAAGAGCCCTCCCTCCCATTCCAACTTAAGCACTATCAGTTATCCCACTCACTCCTCAGAAACACTAGTTTATCTGAAAATACAACTGAGGAAAAGCCTTGGTAACCTGGTCACACTCCATGTTCTGTATTGCCTGGGTTTAGAGGCCCAAAGCTTTGCATCAATCTAGATATGGGTCACAGCTGGACCCTGGCATAGGTAGGAGTGGAAAAGGTAACTGATTATTATTTTTAATACCCTTTATGACAAAAACAGTGCCAGAGATTAAAAAAAAAGGAAAACCAACCAGTGTATCTTTTTGCACAATTTTTATGGAAAGTATCAATGCCTAAAATTAACCAAAAGATGTTTTAATTATGTGCTGGACTTCCAGAAGATTTCTAGGACTACTTCTACTAAAATGTGAAAAATCCTAACTTTTTGCTGTGCAGGCTCCCCACAACCTGAAATTTGTAGTTAAAAAAGACTTTCAAATCAAATAATAAAGCTTGTGAACAGCAGAATACTTGACTACTTCTATGTGGTAGCAGGCTAACTATAACCCATTGTCATAGTGATCTCAATAGCCTAACGTGGGGATTTTAAATTGGGCATGCATTTACCACATCCCAGTATCTCAAAAATACCTTTCAGACACTAACAAAATAGCTAAATAGAGACAAAAATAAAACAAAAAGACATATACTACTAACTTGTTAAACAAATCCATTTCTAATCACAGGGAACAGCAACATGAACACTAGTTTAGCTCACTAAAACACAATCCTTAGCAAAGTCTCAGTATGTGAGGCTTACAAATACCTCAAGTTACTGATTTTTTTTTCTTACATGCAGCTAACAAAACAAACTGTTGTGATCAACAGACATTCAGGACACGATCTAAACTTACTGAGGTTTTAATTGCAATACACAGGTTTAAGTTTCCAGTAATCCATTTTTCCTGCTCACAACACATACTAACCGAAGAAAGACTAACATATTACACAAGGGTTAGTGATACTCCACTAAATGGCTATCAAAGGCAAGGAGCACATTAAATGCTGAACAGGTGAAATTTCTACAGAATGGGAATGAATACATTAATAATCTCTCCTGAGGAACTGTATGTTAGGCAATTAACTACCTAAAGTGTTACACTACATCTCACTACTGTGAATGCAGCTGAGGCTTTCCTTTTGTTAACACCTGTACAAAGTAATTAAGCTCCAAAGTAACTCATTACCATTCCCAGCAAGTACTCCTGCGGAAGCATTCCTGAAGAGTCACATTTTTGCCATTTCTACAATTTCACTGCAGGTCCTTCTCAAGTCTCCTCTGCTTTATCTCATTAATTCAAGATAATGAAGTTGGGCTTTCAGTATCAAAGAGAACTCTGGGGGAAATAAACCAACAGCAATGCCAGAGTGGAAGTAAAACCAAAGAAAACTGAAAATTCATGGCAACCTCTCCTTCCTGAAGGAGATCCTTGCCAGTTTCCAGGACTTTTCTTTCTCTGTCAATTTTCCTTTCTTATGTTCTATTTCTGCAAGATGAATTCCATGCTCTGGTTTTCTTATCATCAGTTCCCTGGGAAACATCCTGGTATGCTACAGCATCTCACCAGCATAATATCACAGTGATTAAGAGCACCTTCAAGAGTAGAAATGTTTTCCAAGCACACATCTACATATGTGATTGTGGAAAATACAGTCTGAATTGTGACTATTTTTAATAATGAGGAAAAGCCTTCACTTACAGATATCACACATCTCCTTCCAGAAAATGGGAAAGGGGAGCTTGATTTCTGCCTCAGGCCCTGTGTGAGTGAATTAACAGCTGAGACAAAAACGAGAGAATATTCACTCTGTTAATTTCTTTGCTTTCCTTGAAGAATCAAAAAATCTGCTTTATTGCCAAAGAATGTCAATGTTGCATTCTGCCTGCAATACCTTGTTAATTTCATATTTCGTTTGAAATAGGAAAAAGCAATAAAATAAATTTCAGATTCATCCTGATTGAAAGCCTGTATTCATTTTTCAGCTCAGACAAGGCATGATAAGATCTAAAGCACTGAATCAGAACAAGTGTGATAAAAGAGCTATCAGAAGCCAAATCTCTGGGGATGTGACCCAGAGAATATATCAATAACAGTTTAATTTTGCTACTACTTATTATAAAACGTCAAAACCATATTGATGATCCAAAAAATTCACCATTCTTAATGATGGTGATAGAGTTACTGAAAATTAATAAATTATCCCAAAACACATAGACTGACAAGCAAATTAATGATAGCTCTACCAAATTCATGTTTGTATTTAAAGTTTTTGAATAATTTATGATATAAAGATTATCCATACTATCAATGCTGTAGCTAGAAGAGATTAATATCCATACAGCATACTAACTTGCTGAAGACATAAAATCCTGCTGGAACTGTCACAAATATACACCATGTTCCTAACATCTAAATCTGTGTACTACATTACAGTTTGCAAGGTCTATAACAACTATACATATAAGGAGGACATGTACTATTCCAGCAAGCTAAATTCTAGAGGAGTTACATGTGAAATACTATTCTTTAAATTCACTTTTTAAACAAGAATATCTGTCCTGGGTTCAGCAGTAGCAGTCATTTTTCTCTTTCTTAGTAGCTAGTGCAGCTCTGTGGTTTTGACTTTCGGCTTGGGAACAGTGCTGATAACACTGATGTTTTCAGTTACTGCTTAGAATGTTTACCCTGACCAAGGATTTTCTGAGTCTAATGCTCTGGCAGGGAGGAGGGGAAGCCAGGAGGAAGCCAAGACAGGGCACTTGACCCAAACTGATCAAAGAGATATTCCATACCACAGCACATCATGCCCACTATATAAACTGGGGGCAGTTACCTGAAAGGGTTAGATCACTGCTCAGATCAGGCTGGGTATCAGTTGGTGGCTGGTAAGCAGTTGTATTCTCTTCCTTTGTTGTTTCCCTTATTATTATTATTATTACTGGTGGTAGCAGTAGTGGTTTGTGTTACACCTTAGTTAGTGGACTGTTCTTATCTCAACCAGTGGGAGTTACATTCTTTTGATTCTCCTCCCCATCACTCAGGGAGCTGGGGGAAGGAAGTGGGGGAGTGAGAGAGCAACTGCGCAGCTGACTGGGCTTAAACCACGACAGTATCCAAACGACTAGAGCTCAATTTATGGTTCTCCACCTGACTGAATCCCATTTTCATTATCTTTCAAAGAAGTAACACTGACACTTTATTTTTTAAAAAATATAAAACAAGAATCTTGAATGGACAAATTACTGTACACTTTGGAAAAAGCACACAGATATCTTGTCATGGTTTAAGCCTCTCAAACTCAAGCAGTTTTCTCTCTCACTCACTCCCCTCTCTTTCTTCCCCAGAACATGGGGAGGAGAATCAAAAGAATGCAACTCCCACAGGTTGAGATAAGAACAGTTTAGTAACTAAGGTATAACATAAATCACTACTGCTACCACCAATAATAATACAAGAGAAAATACAAGGAAAGAATACAAGAGCTCGCCAACTAATTTCTACCCAGCCTGACCACCCAGTGCACCCTCATCACCTGATATTAATCCACGCAGTGCCCCCCACATCACCTCATACCAAGTCCCCAGCACACCGAGTACACACCCCCTGCACCAGCACCTCTCCGGGTCTCTGCTCTCCGTTTCTACATCCTGGGCATGATGTGCTGTGGTATGGAATACCTCTTTGGTCAGTTTGGGTCGGGTGCCCTGTCTTGGCTTCCTCCCGGCTTTCTCCTGGCTTCCCCTCCTCCCTGCCAGAGCATGAAACTCAGAAAGTCCTTGGCCAGCCTAAACATTCTAAGCCAAAACTATAAACAGTGGTGTTATCAGCACTGTTCCCAAGCCGAAAACCAAAAACACAGTGCTGTACCAGCTACTACTTAAGGGAGAGAGATGACTGCTGCTGCTGAACCCATGACATATCTAAAGAGAAGAAATTGTTCTAGATGTATATGGTATTGAATGGGGCTATCAGCTTACGCATGTAGCTCTGGAAATAGGCCTTTTTACAGCAAGAAAGAAAAATAGGCCAGCTTGCCTATCACTTTATCAGTATGTCCCTTTCTTTGATTTGCAACAAAAAAAATATGTACTAACTTAGAGGAAATCTCTTCCCTAAATTCTCCTTCTCCCTGAAGAATTTGGTTTTAGATGACAGTTAGTTCCACAATGGAAATTTCTATCAAACAGAAGTCTCATATACCTACCCTCTTATATTATTGCGTTTTAAACAACCAGAAAATACTGAACACACAAAGTGTCTGTAACTGTGACTCTCTCCAAAAGATGCGGCTGCAATCAATGCTCAGCCCCTGTCTCACAGCTATTCCTGTGGAGACCCGCATATTTAATGCTATCCCTATGTAGCTTCATCTCATTACAAAACCATTTGCACAAATCCTTAACTTTGTAGCACAACTGTTCTATTTGTAACACAACTGTGACAGCGTTCAATTACATACAAAAGGAAAACTGACATATTGTTTTGCTCTGAAAGCTTAAGTGAATTGCTGGCAGTTTGTAGAGTTCCACTTCAATCCTATCAACCATGTGAAATTTGCACAACAGCATTCATCCCCGAACTAAAATGCTTTCTTTTTTGCTTTCAAGTATTTTAAGCACAGTAATCACAACACATTTGTAACTCTACCCACACAAACCTAAATGCTCTGTAGGACTCTTTTCAGAGACAATTCAGCACATTCCCCTTGGATCTTGTCATCTTTCTTTTCTGAATACCAAGTCATGATAAAGACAAAATACCTTTTTTTTTTCCTGGTTGATGGCAGCTTAGTATTTCAGTCTTGTCTCTGTCTCTATTAGTCTGCCTCCCTCTTAAGTTTTACAACTGTTTTTATCATCCATCAATACTCTAATGACTTGGGTATTCTTCTTTCCTCCCATTTGGTACATGCAACAGCAAAGTTATCAACAAAGGGAGGCTGAATTACAGCCACAGAAGATCTCATACTCAAGAGCTTCGCAGATGCAAGAGTAATAAAACTATAATGATTATTCTCCCCAATCATAGTTCCTATTTCTTGCTTTTTGGGGATTCATCGTGTTTAATTCAATAATTATTACCCCTAAAAGGGATTACAGCTATTCTAAATACTCAGAAGACCTGAATTTTCTAGAACATTTTTTAAAATAGGATGAGAAATATGACAAATGACTGTATGCCTCTTGAGGCTCTCTGAAGGCTTCATTAACAATTCCACACAAGAAAAGCAGTTTTAGTACTGCACAGTGAAAATATCCAGGAATCTTCACTGTAAATGACCCATGAGCTTTGTCTGACACTTGGAAATTGTTTTATAACTATTGTTTATTCATTGAGTAACTCTCATACACACCATTTCCAGCCACACTGCTCCAACCAGACAGAATAGCTGGTCATTAAGAATAACTAAGACTTCATTGGGTGAGGCTGATTAAAGCCAGGAATGAGTTTTCTCCTTCTTTGCCACAAGGAGAAAGTGGAGAGAGCAGACGATACCAAAGCAAGAAAAATTCACAACACAAGCTTAAAAAGACATAGAAGAAGAGCCTTCACAGGGGGCAATCTCAGTTATTTGCAAAGAGAAGAAAGAAGAAGGGCTCTCATTTATTTGGAGACACGTAAGATTCGCTGAGAACAAAATGTGAGAAAAGCTTTGTTATGAAGAAAAGCTAGAAGGTGCAGAAGACAAGAGGAGCTGGGCTGAATCCCAACAATCATTTGGAAGATTTATGGTATCTCCAGAAGGTACTTAGAGACCCCACAGAGGTTCAGAATCCAGGGGTTTAAAGAATGAATGGCCTAACAAAATAAATCCCTAACACATCAGCCAGCAAAATCTCCTAGCAGAGGAGGAACTCTACTTGCAACCCATGTATGCTCTGAAAATAAAAATTCACAAAAAAAAAAAACAAAACAAAAACACAGAATGAATTCATACGCAAGCCTGTAAGCCAAGAGAAACAGAGATAGTTGGTCTTCAGAGCAAGAAGATGAAATTTTAACAGCTATTAAGTGCTGTTAAGTGCTCAGAGGCTATGTTGTTCAGTGTTTTTTTTTTTTTCCCAGGATTTACATGGAATAAAGCTGAGTATCTGCTATAGGCCTCCCTGGCCCCAGGGTCACATTTTCAGATAGACAGAGAGAATTATAATGTTTCTGGAGAATGAATATCACAAGGAATCATTTATTTATGAGGAGCTTTAACTTCTCAGAGACTCACCAATCAATGAAAGTGATAAACCCATTAGACATGAATACTTCCAATGATATAATAACTTTAACTTAAATTAAATGACAAATAGGAATAAATAACAAGGAATAAAAAAAATGAATAAACAACAGTCTGCACTTCAGTATTTTAAAATTATAAATACATAATGCTAAAAATGAACAGTTAACAAAGACTGTAAATAAAAAAAGGGTGTTGGATATGAAAGAAGTCTGAGACTTCAGTCAATTATGATAAAGATATTTAGGTGTTCATGAACAGAAGAAAGTAAGCAGAAATGGATGTGCTGAGAAGATAGCATACTGTTAAAACTGGAGTACCTTCTTCACTTCTGCCATCAGCAATGATTGTGGCCATCATAAGTAGAGTAAGAGTACAGGAATGGAAGTTGTGCACCTTGAAGTTAAAACTCAAGCAGCATTCAAAGTGGGAGAACAAACCTAGAGCTATTAAAGAACTGACAAAACTGCAAGTTTGCAGCCACAACCAGCCTAGACCTTAACAAAACCACTGTCTTGAAAATACAAAATGAAGGGACTATATGTAGAAAAGAAGAAAAATTGAATGTGGATGCTACAATCCTAGCAGCCCAACAAAAAAATAAAAAAAAAAAAAAAAAAACAACTATACAAAATAAAGAGAAGACAGAAAAGAAGACACAATATTTTGCAGAGTACCTCAGCATCCTTTCAATAATGGATATTTCTAGACGCATGAGTCAGTCAATCTGGATTAAATAAAGTGATGAATGGAAGTCATAGAATCATAGAATAGTTAGGGTTGGAAAGGACCTTAAGATCATCTAGCTCCAACCCTCCTGCCATGGTCAGGGACACCTCCCACTACATCATGTCACCCAAGGCTATGTCCAACCAGGCCTTGGACACCGCCAGGGATGAAGCCACATTTCTTTACATTTTATTTAGTACAGACAATGCAGCTATTAGTCAAAAAATCATGCGGTAAAAAACTAGGTAAAGAAGAAATTAAAACATGCCTAGGGAAGTAACTTGGGTTGGTTGCATTGATAACCAGTTTGTTAAGTTAACCAGAAAAAAATAGCATAAGCACTTCAATGAACATTCATCAGTTCTTGAAACTAGAAAGCACTGTCAATGTAGCAGATCAAGAGGATCTTTATACAGAAAAGCTAGAAGACTGCAGTAATAAATACAAAATGGCAAAATATAAAATTGCATACAAATAAAGAAGTATTTTTCTGTAATCTGGGAATGTATTCCTTGGAAACAGAAGAGGATAAAAAAAAATACATGGATGACGATGAATCAAAGTGATTAAGCCTAAAACAAACATGAATGCAAATTGATTTAGGTGAGATATTACCTGCTAAGTATTAACATCCCTGTACAAACAACTTGTCAGTTCCCATTTGCAAAATACTGAGCACAAATGATGGGGCAGGGAAGTCCAGTGGTCCAGCTAGAGCCAGAGACTTGATGAAAATACCTGTCTGTCTGCCCGTGTGTTTTAGAAGGTGCAGCAGTTCTCCACTGCTTCCTGGAGATGTATTGCTTGCAAGGGGAGGTAGTCACTGGGAGCCCTTGGGGGTGGCATTACTGAGATTTGTATCTGGTAATGCCCAGCAATGTTTCTTTCAACCACACTTTCTAAGAAAAACAACTACAGTTTAATGCACGCTCACAGGCCTAAAACATGGCTTCCATTATGAGCAACTAGTAAGAATAACGGCATAGAAAAAAATCAAAGTCCTAAAAAGCATGTGTTAAGTTGCCTCCAGTAAGATACAACAGACAACAGAAATCTTCCAGGAAACACAAACATTTTTCAACACGGCATTTCAGAAGGTTTCAGAAACTGCAGGAAAACTTGTGTCCCATGACCACAGGATTTTGCAAACGTATCACATGTTCTGGTCTAACTCCCAAATATTGGCTTGGGTTCTCCCTTCAGACAAACATTTCTGACAATTAAAAGCAGTCAGCCTTTCACAAAGTGCATTTCAAGTGTCAAGTCTTTTCCCACTCCTCAGATTACAGGCACAAGTGGAGATTAAAATTATACCAAAAAAAAAAAAAGGAGGACAGTAAATATCGATTAGTTCCATGAAATTCAAACCTTGCTTCTTTTACTGTGAATTACAAACCTAAAGAGATTTGGGGATTTTTTTCAATGGAAAGGGAACACAAAAGCAGCCTCGTATCGGAGCAAAATCATTGTAAAGCTGCAGCACTGCCAAAATTCTTGCTAAAGACGTCAACTTCAAAGACACTAAAAAAAGAAAAGAAGAAACAAATTCCAAAAATATGGAGTTTTACTTTATAGTTACAAAAGAGAGCAAACAAACAAACAAGAGAGGTCAAATATATGAGGTTTGCCTTCCTTTTTTCTTTTTAAAACCAGCAGAAAATGCTCTTAGATCCTTCAGAAAGTATACAAATGTAAGTCCAAAGGAAAAAGAATTTTCTACGTTGTGACTTTGTTATCAAATTAAACTTGTGCTGGAAATAATGACTATATTATTACTACTGATGGCAGAACATATTGTTTTAAAATATGTTACATTAAAAAGCTCTGTGCTCTGGGAAAGCAGGTCACATTTGTGTTGGAGTTTATTTCATTCCCTTGGTCCTACAGCATCATGCATACAGTGACCTCTCTTCCCTTCAGAAAGCCACAGACACACATTAAATCAGTTGGGATTTTCAAAATCCAGAGAATACGAAAGCCCCCCAGAGAACAAGTCATGGCTGATTTCATTGCAGCTTAGGTTCCTAAGCTCCTTGCACACTTGTGCAACAAAAGCTTTTCTGAGAAGACCTTTGCAGTTCCCCACTGCCTCACAACTTGTGCAGTTATCAACTGGTGTGATGCTGTTGCATAGCACTCCTAAGGATCTACACAAAGCAGAAAGCAGGCAAGAATTACCAGGTTTGGCCATTTTTAAAATCCAGCATTACTGAATCTTGTATTCTGAGCTAAGCAGCCAATCTTCACTTTAAGCAACTTTTGCCCCATCCTAATTTTGCACCCTGAGCTGGAGACTGGATCTTGATGGGGCTCCAAACATTGACTGACCCTTGCTACTAGGAGTGCTTAAAAAACTTCCCCACAACCACACTAGAGTAACTACAAGGAGGAGCACAGACACCCCAAGAAATCTGAAGTCCTCTCAGTGATGTAATTTCTCAAAGTGCTGTAAAATCACATTCCAGTCAATGTCTTCATGAGCAAGAGTGCACACACAAAACACTCAAAACAGGAACCAATCTGCTGAAAATTGAGCAAGCACTGAGATGGCATATTCAGGTTATTGCTCCCATTTCCCCCACGGTCACTGCAAATTTTAAGGTTTAAATTCTATCTTAATATATTCTTGAGAATGTTTCTAATATTTTCTAATAGTACAGCAAAAAAAAATATCTATAGAACATGCAGTTATGATACAACGTACAGCATAAGCATTAACAAAGGGATAATCCTTGCCTCAAAGAGCTTATTTGCCTCCGTTCCAAAGCATCTTAAGACAACTGAAAATCTTTTCAGAACAATGGACATGTTTTATTGCATCCATGCCCACGTAAGTGAGCATTATTCCTACAGAAATCTTATTAAGTACCATACCGATAAAAGTACCAAACTGAAATGTATCCATAAAACTAGATAATTAAAAATGTTGGGATTTCTTACAGAATCAGACTGGGTAAATATTCAAGGCAATAGCCTATCAAAAGAACAATAATGTATCCCTAAGTAAAAATAATCAGGTGCCTATGCACCTGTGGAGAACGTTTAATATCTAGCTCCATTTTTGTGCGGAAGCAGCGAAAAAGATATCAATATAACGACTGACAAAAGTCTAAGAGAAAACACAGTTTCAGTCAAACAATAGGTCTGTTATCAGTGCAGCCACACCACAGAGGAACACCTGGGACAAAAGGTTTTTGTAAGTCATTACTCTGGTATGCCTGGACATAAGTTCAGAATTCAAAGCATCTACAAAACATAGCAGGGAAAACTGAATGTGTAGTAAAAAATGGCATTTATGGGATTTTTACACATTTGAAAACAAAAGGTCACATAGAAGGTAATGTACCAAAGGCTGACTGCAGCAATTTCCAGCAATTACTCTGACTAGTAAGACACATCAGCTCCTTGTACTGCATTAAACCACATGTGTTTGTTTATAACTGTTAAAAAATCAGGGCATACACAAGTTGTCTCACATATGTTTAGTCAGGCATTAGTTAAAAAATTGCCCTTCCTGTTACCCCTTTCCCAGTACCAGATGTAGGCACAAGCTAGTGGAAATGGAGCAGACATAAGCATGACAACCTAATTCTCTGCATGAGGGAGGTAGCTAGGGACAGGGAGGGGGAAGGGGAGACAAAAACACTTCACAGAAGGTCAGTGCAGGGGATTGAGACATCTGTCAAGGCTGGAAGTTAGTACATTTGCTTTTATTACAGCAAATATTGTTGGTACTGCAACAGTTTTATGCTTAAAGCACTGCAGCCTGTGAGCTCAAGTAAATAGGCATGACAGCATCCTGATTTTTATTTTAAGTCATATCCAGCAGGAAATGGAGCTAATAAAGTCTGGCATAAATGTAATGCTTGTTTTCATCCAATGCAAAGGAGAGGAAGAGACAGAAGAGATCTGACCCATTTAAAGTAACCCACATATCAATGGAAGTAAAGGGAGTAAGGAAATAGTCACAAGAAGAAGTTGCAACAAAAGCATTGTCCCTTAAACCATGTGTGGCCGACTCTCACTGTCAGATGAGTGAGGCTTCAAGTTGCACTGCCAAGTTTACTCACATAAAAAAAGCCTAGTTAAAATTTTCTTTATAATACTTGATTTAAATGGGGCTAACTGAGGAACAGGAACTGACTTCACCCACAGCACAATTTCATCAGTAATCATCCTACTTTGGTACATAGTTCCTGCACCTACCCTGAAAACCATAACCAAGTAATTAGCAAGAGGACTCAGCAGAAGGTTTGCATCCAAGCATGGCCAGGCAGCACACAGATCTTTACAAACATCCCCTCTGCTTTTGAGTGCGTTAGCAGTTAGTGAAAATGCTGATAGTTACTACATTTGGCCATGTACGTGATAGAATGCAACAGTTTAATCTGCTGCACATTTTATGTGTGTGTATATATATATATATATATATATATATAACTATACATACAAATTTATTCAGGACAGCAGTTCAGTACAAAAAGGTGAGAAATACGTGCACTTCTGTTGCAATGCTAAATATACCACTGCTGACCATGTTCTCCAGGCATGAAGTAAACCATAGAATCATAGAATACTTAGGGTTGGAAAGGACCTTAAGATCATCTAAACCATGCCACCCAAGGCTATGTCCAACCTGGCCTTGAACACCACCAGAGATGGAGCATTCACAACTTCCCTTGCAATTCAACATTCAACAGAGAAGAATGATTACACCTAAGTGGCAATGCTCCTGATTTTGTAAAGCCTTACAGAGAAGTCTCAAAGAGCTTAGAACTGATTGAACTGTGATTTGTTAAATAGTATCTTAAAAATCTACAACTTCTCCCAAAACAAATGCCTTTTTACACAGATTAGTAAATTTTCTTCATAGACTGAGAGCTAGGATACTGGTTTTTTATCAATTATATAAAATGTAACTTTCTTCTGCTGCATCACCTTTGCAAACAAAGCTTAATTTTCTGTTTTCATCAGCCGCACATTTCAGCATTTGGCATTCAAGAGTTGCTGCTGTCCAAATGCTATTTCTTTATTTTTCATCTAATAGGAATGAATACTGGAAATGAGGTGGAGAAGTGATATAATAAATGTGTGAAATCATTAGTAGTCAGGACTGATCACTCTTCTTTCTTCAGGGTCAAAGCAAAAGGGCGATTCCTCATGGAGCAGGTAGCTGATCAGCACACCCCTTGCCACAGTACGTTGAGGCTGATGATACTTGAGAAAAGCTGAGGGCTGGGTATGTTTTCACTGAAAAAAAAATCATTTGGGATTGCAAACAGATAGAATCTGTCTTGCTTGGTGTGTCCTTGAGCTGAAAACAGTTTAACACCAAGAATCCATGAGCACGTTTGCCCTGTTCTTATGCTCGTCCACATACAGCGTTAGCAACTATGAGAAAAAAGATACGGGAGTAGGAGGGATATTGGTGTGATACAATATATACAAAGGCTCTTACATGTAACAGCTGTGCCAAATGAGCTGCATGGTGTTTTCCCCCAAGTGTTTTGTTAGCTGATATCTGTGACTCCATACTGTGGATACCTGCAGCAGGATTTGCATAGTCAGTTTGACACACAGCCCCACTGCTCACTACAGCACTGTTCATATTACTTACCGTTTTGCACTGAATGTGGAGTAAGAATTGCTCAGACAAACTCTATCAATAATGCACTGCACAACAAGTTTTCCAAGCTATCTGCATGCACATTGAAGCCCGTAAAGCTCCTGACTTGGTTCTAAATCAAATTCATGCATTTTAAAAGATAAATGAAGAGTATGTAAATCATTGATATTTTTTCAGCATGCAATTAGAGGTTTGTTTTCAAGAATGAATTGAGCAGAGAAGTAAAATAAAAAGGCTCATTCTGCAGCATGTCAATCTGTTTGCACAACAGGATGGAACTTAAAAGATTCCTAACTCATCTGTTTCCCAACGCTTTAAAGCCTTACAGGAAAGACTAAGTATTCTGCTGATCTAGCAATTTATGAAAATCTATACATATGATAAACTGACATTAATATTTGATAAATGAACAGACAGGCTATACCCAGCCATTTACAGCTTATAATACACTCGAGCAAATTACTAATAAGACAAGCGCTGAAGTCAGCAGTTTTTATATAAAGGTGAACACCAGCAAACCCACTGCATTTCTGAACTGGAATGCTTTCCATCTTAAAGGGTTATTCACAATCATTACTCTAGAAGGTCAGTAACTAAAAATGAACATTTGCTGGACACATAAATGAATTTGTTATGCTGCATAAAATTCTACAAACTTAGCAGCCAAAGGTATTCAAGGACTCTGTTTGCCACTGGCCTTCCAGCTTATATTTAATAGAGATCTCTGCGATATAAAGCACATGATTAAGACTATTTAGTATCATTAGTCTTCTTCCACTACACCAAAGCTAGGGATACATCTGATTCCTCTAACAGTGCCTTTATCATGCATGTCCGTTTTCTCATCATGGTTACATGTCGCAATGAGGGACGGGGACGCAGTTTGATGCAAACAAAAGTCAGTGCGTGACCCTACAATTACAGATCAAAGTATACAGAGAATTTCAGATTCGGTCACGCACAAGCCTTCAAACTTTCCCTCTTCCCAGACCCAGCTTGCTGACATCAATTAAAAGACTTCCCTGAGAACTGGGGGAAAAAAGGTCATTTTCTGCAGTAATTTTAAAAATGTTTTTGTTCTCAAACTTTCACATAATTTTTAATTATCAAATAAAAACCAAATGTTTCCATGTCAATGTTTTTGATGTTTCCATGTTTCATGTGTTCTCTAAGTGGTGGGTTGAGTTAGCAAACAGCTGTACATTCAGTACATGGACAAGGAGGAATTACCTCCAGAGATCTGGATTTTTTCCAGATGCTGAATACTGAAAATTTAACACTTGCCATGTTCAAGAGTAAGTACAAACTAAGAGCAGCAAAAGTCAAAGGCTTTCATCTCCTATTCCTCACATCCTTTCACTTTCAGGATCAGAGTTTTTACATCTACAAGCATCCATTCAGTGTTGGATGCTGGTACTGTAAGGATTACATCAAAGAAGAGACTCTCACTCTTAGAAACATTTCAATTATCAAATGGAAGGGTTTTCCTATTGTTAAAAACCTAGAAGGACCCCATAATTAGTATTCTTAAGGAAAAGAATATGTAGAAATTACAATCATGCAAAGCTACTTACAAATAATTATTAAAATAGTATATCTCATTTTCTGATTTTTTTTTTAAGTCAAAGAGACATTTCTTTATCTCTGAGCCCAGAGCATCCACACTTCCAAAACTACATATCAACAGAATGCAAAAAGTTGTGCATAGCCATAAAAAAGTAATATTATAGCCACAAATATATCAGAATCTACTGAGAATCTATTGAATGGCTTCTAGAGTGGAAAGGGAAATTAGTTGTGAATTCAGAAAGAAATAACTGTTACAAAATCATAAACGTACATATATACCTAACAGATAAATGATGACATGTTAGCTGCTTTCGGACTCAGTAAAATAATAACATGAATTGGATGAATCCATGTCCTGGGTTCAGCAGCAGCAGTCATTTTTCTCCTTCGTAGTAGCTGCTGCAGCGCTGTGTTTTCAATTTGGGGCCCGCCAACTGCACTGATAACACCAGTGTTTTCAGTTACTGCTTGGTAATGTTTTATCTGACCAAGGACTTTCTGAGCCTCATGCTCTGC
>JASSUY010034403.1:59159-71388 GCA_032466535.1 Forpus xanthops
AGTTACTAAACTGTTCTTATCTCAACCTGTGGGAGTTGCATTCTTTTGATTCTCCTCCCCATCCCCCGGGACTGGGGGAAGAAAGAGGGGGGAGTGAGGGAGCGAACTGCTTGAGGAGCTTAAACTGCAACCCATAAATAGCTTTACATTACAATTACAGGTTAGGTGACCAATTTCTTTGCTGTAACTGTAGTTCAGCCTGATGTTTGATCTTCCTGTTGTCAATTGCATTAGTTTTAAACACAGTAGCATTCTAAGTCAACAAACAAAATGTGTCTTTTCTGCAGCTGACTTCTTTAAATCAGTTGCAGTGAACATTAGACCTGGAAATGTCAAGCCAACAGAGGAATGCATGGATTGACCTCTTCTTGTCTTAATTCTAACTGGGATGAGATGGATTTTATAGGTTTTTATAACTTACGTGAACCTAGTTTGGTGGCTTCGTTTCTGATTTCAGAAATTGCAGTGTGGACTAAATGATAGAGAACCACAACCATCTGAGAAAGAACTATCCTTTTAGCTCCTTGCTTCAGCTTTCAGTGAGAGAAAAGGAAGAAAAATGCAGTCTGCATCCAATGCTGCTTCCTTCTCAGCAGCCCAATGACAAATCACAGTCTCTGAGTCTCCATCCCTCATGGTAGGGATCATCAGTATCAGCAGTATACTCCATCACTTTTCATCTTCTTAATTTTCTTTTTACTGCTGCAGAAGGCAGGGAAAACCTCAGAAAGTATGGATGTTCAGATGTCTTATTTAGAACACTCTCATGCTGCAGGTACCTCTTGGAAATGTGCATTTCAAGTAAGAATGAACAACTTCTCTCATATATGCTAAGCACTTATAAAGTCCTCAGACCCCATGCACCCTTCTTACATATGTTACAACTTTAAATTTATCTTCTAAACCCACACAGGTCTATTATTGCATGATTTCTGAAATACCCAAGTTAGCTTTAAGAGCTTTAAACAAAATGTTTCTTTGCTGTCATTGCACTTACAAGCCCCCATAATCTCAGCACCAGAAAGGTTTATCATTTTAAAATAAAGGGAACTGATGAACCCTAACCAGTGAGTTAAAGCAGCCTCCTTAATAGACCTGAAAAGTGCAAGTTATCCTAACAGAGAAATGCATATGGGTCTTTATCATTTGACAGATAACATATGCTTTCCCACTTCCTCTGCTCTGTTAGAGATAACTCCAAAGGAAATAAACATGTCTTTTCTAATAAATCATAAAATAAAATAAATTTAGTAAAAAACTATAGACATAACTGTCACTAATTCATGACAATTGATGTTCTCTTCCAAGACGCAATTACAGGTACGTAAGTTGCTATTGTTTTCATAAGAACGCATGTGGAGGATAAAGTAGAAGACATTTGTGCCACAGAGTACATTACATGCTACAGCATATCCTGACAGCAGAAGTTTAACCTACAAGTCCCAGACAGATACAGAAGTACTATGCTGTATAACACAAAATAGATACCTTCATTAAGCTAAAAATATGAGTTCAGCTGAGAGCTGCCTCAGTCACCAAATCTCTAACTATGAATTCTGCACAGCCCAATATGGGAGAAAAAAATTCTTTTATGCAGGACTCCCTGGAGGATACAAAACAGAGTGAGGTTTCATTCCATAAAGGTGAAAGGAAAACTCATGTCAGCCTGATGTGCTGAATTATTTCTCTTTATGTCAAATTTTAGCCTGCTCCATTGGGGAGGTGTTGGGAGGGAGGAGGAGAGAAGGATAGAAATACAATATATTGCTGCTTCAGCTACAATACTGAAAATCCTGACAAACCTAGCAACTCAATACTGTAATTTGCAGACTTATTGTACAGTGAGTATTAAGCAGCACTGCTATCACCAAAAAAGTTTGAAAACAAAATTTGTAGTCAGAATTTAACCTATGTTATCAAGGCAGGTCTATAGAAAAGCTTTATTCCTTAATTTACTCATGGGATTAAGGGAATGGCTCAGAAGAGAGACACTCTGTCACACTCCTCACCCTTAGGTCATAGAGGTACAATCATCACAGAGGTATACATCATCAGATGCTAAATGCACCTGGATTTCCCAAGCTGACAGCAAGGAGTGCAGAAATAGGATACAACTATCACCATCGATCAGCAGTCCACAGGCATTTGTAATCATACTGGTCCTTGAGAATCGGGTGAAAGGTGTAGTAAGAAAAACAGGATAAAGCCCAAGGTGCTCTCACACATTCCTCCGTCTTATTGCCTTTCTAGGTCATGCTGAAGATCTTCAGGAAACAGATACATATTATGATGAAAGTTCATTATAACAATTGAATAAGTAATGACATCAGTAAGACAAATGACCACCAAAAATAACATATAGTATCTCTTGCATGAAGAAACGGGATGTTGATGTATCTGCAAAAATCAAAGCGTTACTAAAACACTGTTAACATCACATCACACAGAGTGCTTCTGCTGTTTCCACTTTAGTTATTGCAAATTGCCTTGGTCTACAATTTCTCTCCAACTGTGTTCATCTTTTCCTCCCTGTACCTGTATCTCTTTTTTACTTGCACAAGTAAAGCCTAAATTTTAGCTAAGGTATGTCTGTAACGACCAGTAATAAACCACAATTTTAGCATCCAAAAATGGACAAAAGCGTGAAAAATGCTGTTGGCATCTTCAAAAATCTGCTTATGTGTTTCACACCTGTGCTCTAGTTTCCAATGTTCGATAACTCATTACTTCCCCATTGATTTTCCCTTTTCTTCACTTAGACTTTCTCCCATTTGTCTTTTCAGATTTCTGATCTCCACCTGCGTTATTTTCCCCACTAATGCAATAGTTACATTGCCACATTTCTTCCTTATATTAGCTGATCCAAACAAATTACACTTATTTTTCAAGATGCAGATTCTCACTTACTGGTCAATATGCACTGGAAAGAAGAGCTTTTGTCAACACAGAAAAGCACATGTATATGCCTGGAATACAGTAGTATTTCCGGAACTGCTGAAAACTGTGTCTGCTAAGTGCACAGTTAGTCCTTCTCATCAGTGAATTCCTACAGATTAGAAGAAACTGGTAAAAGACAGACAAATGCAAGTTGATCCACTTCACAAATCTAGCCCACATTATGGACTAGATTTGAGGAGGTGGAGAGAAAGTAAACTAAATAACAATCACAGCAGGAGTAAAGGATTTCCCAGAAGGAAAGAAATCTATTATAAACATGCAGTCAAGGACATGAGTGAATAAACTATGGCTAGGCAGAGCTACAGCAAAAGCACTAGGACAGAAAGCTCAAGACTCACCACCTACTAAGCATTGGTTTGTCACCAGCTGGTCCCCAAGTAAAGGTTATTCATGAGCAAGACTCCAGTGACACACTACTGCAAGAGTCCCTCTGCTTAAAGAGGGGAAAGTCCGGAAGCTTTAGAAGACATCCAGCTACTATGATTGCAATCCAAACACTGAACAGAGCAGAAAAGTTTATAACAAATGTGTGATAACAACCTCAGACCTCTTCCGACACCCTCCAGGCTGTGGAGCAGAGGAAGCTAAGAGACATGAGTAGCCTCCTTTGGTGTCTTGGTTCATTTACAGTTCTCTAGGAGCAGCATTAACACAGTTCATGGTTACCACTTCTCCATGCTAGCTTTTAAGTTCAAGGGCCCAATTAGAGACAGGACTCATACCATAGACCCTGAATATGACTTGGCAGGACCAAAACTTATTTTCTTCATTCTTATTACTAGCTGCAGCTCCTGAAGCTAAATGAATATATATAATGATAAATAAATGAAGACACGTGTTTCATGATAGCTTTTCTTGCATACAGAGAGAGCAATCTACCATTGGAATAATCTCCCCAGGGAAGTGGACATTATCCAGATGGATTCCCCAACACTGAACACTTTCAAATTCAGCTGGACCGCATGCTGGGATATCTAGTTTAGGTTATGCTTTGCCTAGAAAGGTTGGACCAGATAATCCTTAAGGTCCCTTCCAACCTAGCATATGATTCCTATTATATGCTTAAATCTTACAAAAATGGATTTGTCTAAAACTTAAGCATACTATATCATAGAGTATAAAACCTGGATATCACTCTGATGATCCAGGATTAACCTGCAAGTAGAAATACCAGCTTCCTTCCCTGTCAGTCCATGGGGTGCTCATTCACTCTTCATCCTCATATGCCTCTAAGTGTCTCATTTTGTTCATTTTTAGCCTTAATTTTTTCAGCCACCAGGACCTAACCGTTTCTTTCTTCTCTCTAAACAGGATTACAGCAGCACAGTGACACTTTTGAAATCCAGTACATCACAGATAATATCCTTATTTTATGACACCTTTAACCTGATAGAAAAAAAGCATTATTAAATGCATCAAAACCTACAAGCCACAATCAAGGATTTATTTTCTTTAAAATGCTCTAGGAATCCTTCAGGATGCTGCCATCTGATTAAAACAAAAGCAAAAGAAATCACTGTTTACCAACCCCAGTCGTGAGTCAGGCTGTGGCAGTGCACCCCCATGGCTTCCATCCTGCTGCATTTCAGCACCAAGGACACTCACGCCTGCCAGCATGTTTACGCCCACACCACCCTGATCTAAAACAAATGGAGTTGGCCACCCAGAGATAAAGAGAGAATGAACTTTCTTCAGAAGCACTGAGAAAACACAGTGCAGCTCTCCTGAGGTCTTGTTAAACACGCTTCTCCCCCAGATCCGTGTAAATTTCTGCACAAACCCTGAAATACTGGTACCTCCACCTAGGATCAACTGCTGTGAATTTGCTACTGGTGGAAAAGACTTTGCTCAGTTTACAGGTATAAATTCCACAATGCCACCACAAGGTAAAAGCAACAGGGCTATCTGGCAACTCCTGGCCCTGCAAAGCCTCCATTCAACTGCACCTGCAAAGAATAAAGGAGTTTTTTAATGTACATGTAGGAAGCTTTTCTATTGATTTCTGGAGTGAAATGAATTGATTTTCTTTATTAATAAGAAATTATTCTCTATGTGTTTGGTGAGGCACTGGCACAGGCTGTTCAGAGAAGTTGTGGATGCCCCCCCTAAGCGTTCAAGGCCAGGCTGGACTGGGCTTTAAGCAGCTAGTTGAGTGGGAGGTGTGCTTGACCATGGCAGGGGGGTTGGAATCAGATGATTTTTAAGATCCCTTCCAACTCTAACAATTCTATTACTCTACGTTTAGGAAAAAAAAAAAAAGCTCTGGAAATACCAAACCGTCACAGAAGTACTTAAATTTAGGAAAAAGAAATACCAACCAACCAACCAAAAAACCTCATCCAGATCCCTCTGTGTTACATTGCCTGGCCTCCTCTCAAGTTGCCATGTGGATCACACTGACCCTCAGAGATGGGTCTTACTGGTTCTGCTCGGAGGGCTATCTCAGGTCCTCAAAACCAGAGGAGCACAGGAATTTAACTCTCTCTGAGAGAGTCAACACTTAAGTCCCTCCGAAGACCCGAACTTCTGTGCCCACTACCCGCTCTACAAGCTTTCCGGGATACGGAACACGGTTTTACTGGCACTCCCGGAGGTTACAGCCCGGCGAGAGCGACAACTAACTGCGCTCAACGACTGCGCTCACCCACCGCGCGGGGCGCCGAGGGTGCCAGTCCGCACCACTCGAAGGCTCCGCACCATCGCACCTCGCCACTCTGCCGGGGCCGGGGCGGAGCTCACCTGGAGGAGGCAGCGGCCGGGGGCGGCGTGTTCGGGCAGGCGCCCTCGGTAGACCTGGCGCTCGAAGCGCGGCTCATTGTCGTTGGCGTCCTCGATCCGGACGCTGAGGCGGCAGGCGGTGGAGCGCGGGGGATGCCCGCCGTCCCGCGCCACCACGCGCAGCTCCAGCGCCTCCTGCCGCTCCCGGTCCAGGCGGGAGCGCGTGGTGACGGCTCCGCTTCGCGCGTCGATGCGCAGCAGGTCGAGCGCGGCAGGGTCACCTTCCAGCGCGTACCGCACCTCCGCGTTGGGCGAGCCCGGCTCGTCCGCGTCCGAGGCGCTAAGGCGCAGCACGGCAGTGCCGGGGGAGGCGGCTTCGGAGACGGCGGCGCGGTAGTGGGGCTGCGGGAAGGCGGGAGCTTCGTCGTTGAGGTCGGCGACGCGCAGCAGCAGCGGCTCCTCGGAGGAGAGCGGCGGCTCGCCGCCGTCCGTGGCCACCAGCCGCAGCTCGTACAGGTCGCGGCTCTCGCGGTCCAGCGGCCCCGCCACGCAGAGAAAGAAGATGCCGACGCCCGAAGGCCGCAGCGCGAAGGTGCCGTCGGCGCCCAGCAGGGCCAGCGCGATGCCGCCGCCGTCCTCTTCCTCACCTTCCTCGTCCGCGTCCGAAACGGAGATGCGGGCCACATAGTCGCCGGGACGCGCCCCCTCGGAGACCCACGGACCGCCGCTCTCTGTGAGGTAGAGCAGGCGGATGGCAGGGTGGTTGTCGTTCACGTCCAACACGGACACGGAGACGAGAGCGCTGGAGACCTCGGGCTGGGCACCGCCGTCCCGTGCCTCCACGACCAGGCGGTGCAGTGACCGCGCCTCGCGGTCCAGCGGGCGGTGGAGGCGCAGCACGCCGCTGCGCTCCTCCACCGCGAAATAGCCGTCGGGGTCGCTCTGCCGACGGTTGATGGAGTAGCGCACCTCGCCGTTGGGGCCCAGGTCGGAGTCGGTGGCCCGCAGACGGCAGACCGAGGTTCCCGGTGGCGCATCCTCCCGCAGCCGCGCCCAGTACTCGCTTCGGCTGAAGGCGGGTGCGTTGTCGTTCTCGTCCAGGACCCGCACTGACACCCTCAGGCGGCCGCGGCGCCGGGGACTGCCGCCGTCCCATGCCTCCACCACCAACCGGTGCGCGTCAGCCCGCTCGCGGTCCAGCCGCCGCAGCAGCACCAGCTCCAGCGGTTCCGGCCGCCCGAAGCGCAGCTGGAAGAGCGGCGGCTCCCCAGCAGCGCTGCCATCCTCCAGCAGCGCGTAGCCCTGCGTACCAAAGCGCCCGGCGTCGGGGTCGCGGGCTGCCGGGAGGCGGAAGGCGGTGCCTGGCGGGCTGAGCTCGG
Source organism: Forpus xanthops (assembly GCA_032466535.1). Taxonomy (NCBI): domain Eukaryota; kingdom Metazoa; phylum Chordata; class Aves; order Psittaciformes; family Psittacidae; genus Forpus; species Forpus xanthops. The sequence goes on from JASSUY010034403.1 coordinate 66,215, forward strand.
AGATGTTAAGCTGCAGGCAGTCCCGCGGGAAGCGCGGAGGGTGATCGTTCACGTCGGTGACCTCAATCTCTACCTGCACCACCTCGCCGCGCAGCGTAGCCGCCGCGAAGCTATAACGCGCTCTCCGCTCCCGGTCCAGCCGCCGCGCCGTGCGGATAACGCCCGTCTCTGGCTGGACGTGGAAGTCCGCTAGTACTGCCGACTCGCCGCTCCCCTCCGACAGCAAGAACCCCCCCGGCGGCCCCGTGCCTGACGGTAGCCCCGCGCGGATGTCCCCCACCAGCGTCTCTGCCGGCAGCCCCTCGTCCACCGCCAGACTGAGGTTGTACACCGGAGCCGTACCGCCACACGCCGCGCACAGCCACAACGGCACCAGCAGCGCCAGCGCCCCCCCCGTCGGGGGACCGCCGCCCCGGCACCTGCCGCCCTGCTGCCGCCGCTCCATGCCTCGCAGCTAAGCCGGCATCGCGGGCAGTCCGCTCCGCACCGCGCCTGTCCGCTCCTCTCCGCCGGGCAGGTGGCTTCGCCCCTGTGCAGCGCTAGGAAATCCTGCTCGCCGCTGCTGGTGTCGCGAAGGACAAGCCTGTGAGAAGGGGCGGGGAGGGAGGCTCCCACCGCTACCGCCCGGCGCAGCCCCCCCCCCCCCCCCCCCCGCTGCCCTGCCGGGACATCGCCCGTCCCGCCCCTTCCCCGCTCCCGAGGCTGACGACCCCACGTGTGGAAGTGTCGCGCAGCATTTGGAAGACTTGGAGGGGTCTTCGCCGATATTAAATCCCCCGGAATCAGCTGCTGAGGGTGGGAAAGCGGTGGCCAGGGCAGGTGGCATGCCCCGTGAAGGTAGGGACTTTAAATGGGGCAGAAATATGAGAGGATTAACGGGGATGCCCATTTGAGCAAGGGATTTTCTCACCTTAATAAAGTGGTCTTCGTTTTCAGTGTAAAGGCTTGCTTGTTATCTTAGCATTAGGTCAGTGAATAGTGCTTGACATGGCAGGGAAGCGTTTACTATAAATAAGCTTTAAGTAGAAACTTTATCAGCCTCAGCGAGACAGGATTTTTTCACTTTTTCACTATTCCTGACTCCCATATCTAACTGGGAATGGCCTGAGGATGAATTATTGTTTCTTCAGTGACAGTGAAAATATACAACATCATATAAATGCTAAGTCCCAACCATCCATCTTTCCATGAAAGCTAAGTACAATACTTCAGCATTTACCAGTCTCTTGCTGTTCCCACTGGTCCTTTACCAAACTTAATTTCACCTTTATGGCAAAAGTCTGGCAGTTGGTCATAGAAAAGTAAATTCATCCTAGGACAGACAAGGAAAATCAGGGTGAAGAAAATAATGTAGCAGGAGAAGTTGCTGTAGCTCGGTCCTCTCTTACAAAGGGACACTAGGGAGGGCAGCTGATTTGCTCTTTGCCATTTTTCAAGTCATGGAAGATATACCCAAGTCCCACTGCCAGAGCATTGGTTCCCCAAGGAGGGAACAAAACCACTGTAATAGCCCTTGATGTATCCACACAGGGGAGAAGTGTTTTTTCAAACACTGTTGGGACCTAACAATTCCACATATCCAAGTAAGAAGGAGAATTGGGTTCTAAAATAAGTCAGGAAATCTTAGCACATGTGTGTGTCTGCATGCACTGGAGGGGCGACACACAAGTTCTTATCCACTGTATCTGACTTGCCTCCCTTACAAGAAAGACGGGGCAGAGCAAAAGATAGGTTTTGTAAAACCTTAGCACATTCTGAGAAAGTCTCTGTATATTTATACACTATGATAATTACAAGCATAGAAGCAAGAAGGAAAAGCTGAGGACTTTGCCAGTTTCATTCATATTCATTGAGAAAACACATGGATCCTCCCCAAGTCACAGATGTTCAGCATGAAAATGCCTGAATTCCATTGAATCACAGCAAGTTTGGAAAAACAGCCATGTCCCATGCAGCCCATGCAGTCACTAAGAAAACATGTGAATCATGTTCAATCAGGCACATTCACTGGAACACTAAGCAAAACCTTCTGTTGCCAAGGTCAGGCAGTGCCTAAAGAGCAAAGTTCTGTATTCAGATACAGCATGCATGGAGATAGTGGGGGAAAAGATGGATGCATTTGTGATTCTGGCAGTACTCATGTATTTTGTGAGACTAGGGTGCTTTAGCAGTTTTGTAACAAGTGATGTCAAAAGCACTGCCCTACTACAACATTTCCAGAAATACCAGATCTTTGGGATACTATAGACATCCTATCTACTGTGTACGTTAACCTTGCCTTGTGTTCTTCCACCTTCTTTGTCTTTCTGTCTTCTCTGAGTGTTTTCTTGTTTCCATTGTTCCCTTCTTAAGCTTTTTCTCTCCTTCTTTTACCATGTTCATGACCTCATTTCTTCCACAAATCACAACCAGAAGTTTATAAATCTTGAGGAGATATTTGCGGTCTCCTGGTTATATTTAGCTACCCCTGCTGTTCCATTTTTTCTCTATGGCATGGTGACCTACACAAAAAGGACAAGTAGCATCACATAAGACTTGTGGGGAAGCTGCCACAATGACATTATCCCAAAGGTAGCAAGGGTGCAAAGTTCTAGTGCACTAGCTACCTGCTTGCATCCTCAATGGGTCTCTTTCTTAGTGAAGACACTTGCTAGCTCCTCAGATCTACCAAGTCTTTTAGTGCAATAAGTGGACAGGATCATAGCCTTGTTTGAAAAAAAGGAGTGTGTGTTACAGTGTGCTAAATGCCTGTGCATTCTAGTTTAGAAGGGATCATCTGTGAGCCAGCATGCTTAGTCAGATAGCAGCCACCATCACTTCTCCCATCCCTTTCCTAGAGATGGCCACCTCTGACCCGGCAGGCAGGTGAACAACATGTGAACCCACTTTCAAACCACTGAAGTTTCCAGCCCTTCCTCTTTGTTCTGCTCCATGTGCAAGGCAGAGAACTGATGCTCCCAGAGCAGCTCTGAATGCCAATTCAGCTGTCCTTGTGGCACAGACCCAACCTCTAGGAAAGGAGAAAGGAAGGAAACTGGAAGGTGATAACTGCATCAGCTGCTCAATTTTAATCATCCTGTATTTGTAAATCAATATTTTCTGTAGCTTGATCCTCCCTGGATTAACAGGAAATTCTTTTTCCTTTAAGGAGAATTAAACTGCAGCAAACTAAAGCTGTGGTACGATTCTAGCACACAAAAGATCACTGAAACAGAGACAATGTTCTTCTAACCATGAAGGTGCATCATTATTACAGTTAATTCTACCTCCAAACATTGCCTTGCCCACGCGACAGCTGTGGCAGCTTAAGATGTGACCTTCCCACACTGAAGACAGAGATGGCTGAAGAGGTAAAGCAGCATGACTGCTTCCTTCTTCTGCAGCTCCCTGGCTCACTGCACATCATCTTCAGCAGCAGCAGTAGTTCAAGCCAAACCAGTGACTTGGGTTTGACGCAGGGTGGGAGTGTGACAGGACCCATTCCAGCATTCATCGGATGGGCGGTAGGAGCCAGCTGAGGGTAGAGAGTGGCTGAAGTGCTCCAGACAGAGCTGAGGCAAATAACATGAAATAAAAAATAAGCCTTTCCATGAAGTTATTTCCTGTGCTGTTTGAAGGCAGTATGGGCTCAGCTGCTAGTAACTGCCTTTCGGCCAGCGGGCACCATGTTTCCATTTCTGCTTACCAGGTGGTGTTTCTAGATCTTCCTTGGGTTTACTTTTAAGGTCAAAGATTAGTTTAAGCAACACTGAAACAATTATTTCTGTTAACCCCAGTGATTTCTTTTTCCCTGTGCTGGATTACAAAAATCCCATATAAATCAATTTTCTGGCAAAACTGTGGGGTGAGGAAGCACTAATATCTTCACTGTTGCAGCTGGATCTAAGAAAGGATGTCTGCCCACAGCCTTACTGGTTGGGGTCACAACATATATTCAGCCTGGAATACATGATGCATGGAGAAAGCGTTAACTTTGCAGAGCATCAGGTGTTTCATTATTTATAGCTCCTGAGGCACACATATATTGATTTCAGCAACACCTCTTTGAAGGAGTGTCAGCTGCACAAAAGATTTGCTGGTGACCAAATGAAGCCTGGTCACAGTTACTGTAATAGAAAGCTATGTATAGGACTGGATTCCTTATAGACACAGTGAGATGTAGCTAAGAGGTTTTTTGTACGGTTTTGCTTGGGTTTTCTGGTAGCCATCCCTTCACTCTTGATCGCAAACTAATTTGCAGAACTCATTTTGCTGTGGAAGAGATGCTTGGCCTTCATTGATGGAGAATCATGTTATTGCCAGAATCTGGTTGGAAATAATGTACTGAGTCTGTCCTCAAAAGTAGGAAAGACTTCCAGGAAAAACTGGTTTGACAGTTATGAAGCAACGGGACAGGCAGTTCTAGTGGCTTCTTTTTCCTTTTGTTCCAGATGTATTTTGAATGCCTTTGCTCCTCCTGTAGAGTGGATGTTGCTGCTGTCTTCTGTGGGTAATTATTTCAGAATTTGTCACTTGGATATAGCAGCCTAAGAAGGGCTACGCAGATCAATACTTTCAGATCAACTTTATTTCTAGTTCACGTATTTCATATGCTACCACCCAGGCCTAATCATCTGTCCTGATGTTGTGTTTCCATCTCACGGAGCTTCATTAGTCTCTTTGATGTCAATTCTCTTCAGCTTCAAACTATCATATCACTTATCCAGATGACTACTCAAATATACATGTACCTGCCTGGAAAATTTGAACATGTTCTTCAACTCACGTCATTTTAATCCCACTATCCCCTGCAGGTTGAAGACATTTCTTGCTATAGAATCATAGAAGAGTTAGGGTTGGAAAGGACCTTAAGATCATCTAGTTCCAACCCCCCTGCTGTGGGCAAGGACACTTCACACTAAACCATGCCACCTGAGGCTATGTCAAACTCAGCCTTGAGCACCACCAGGGATGGAGCATTCACAGATTCCTTGGACAACCCATTTCAGTGCCTCACCATCCTTACAAGAAAGAATTTCTTCCTCAGATCCAGTCTAAACTTCCCTGTTTAAGTTTGAACCCATTACCCCTTGTCTTCTCATTACAGTCCCTCAAGATGAGTCCCTCCCCAGCACCCCTATAGGCCCCCTTCAGATACTGGAAGGCTGCTATGAGGTCTCCACGCAGCCTTCTCT
>JASSUY010034404.1:0-12511 GCA_032466535.1 Forpus xanthops
CTCTGCTCTCCGTCTCTACATCCTGGACATGATGTGCTGTGGTATGGAATACCTCTTTGGTCAGTTTGGGTCAGGTGCCCTGCCTCTTCTTCTGCCCGGCTTCTTCTTGGCTTCCCCTCCTCCCTGGCAGGACATGAAACTCAGAAAGTCCTTGGCCAGCCTTGTTTTAGGTGGATGCAACGACTAAGGAATGCTTAATTCAGTTACGGCGCACATGGAAGGGTATTTTTCCTTGGCAGAAACTGCTTGTACTCGGTATCAAGGTCAATGTATTGGACCCAGCTTGGCCAATTGAGCCTCTGCTGGCAAACCTGGATTTTTCTCACATCCTTGCAAAGCGCAAGTTCCCTCAGAAATCGGTAAGTTTGCGTGCCTACTGCATGCAGAGATGGTGGTACGTGTAGTTGTCATTGTTTGTCTGCTGCTGCCTGACAATTTAGTCTATTAATAAGGAAGTATCTGACCTTTGTCCATGGGCAAGAGGATTTTCTGAACTGAGAATATCGGATAGGTTGGGCTTTTAGATTTCAAAACTCCTTCTAGATTGTGGAACAATTACAAAGTTCTTGAGGCTTAGTTTTTAACTTCTCTCCTAAGTGATGGCTGCCCATGATCCTTGTCTTCCATCTCTTTTTGACACTCACAGCATGCCAGGCTATTTCAAATATGTTTGCTCCTACAAAAGAAGGAAGCCTAATTGTTGGAAAATAAAATCAGTTTCCTAAGAGATCCGTCTGGTTTGATGCCACCATCAACAGACGGTGGTTAAGCTGTGTTGTCTTACATTTATAAGTGAAAGCCTCGCTATTTTTCATAGCCAATTATCCCCAAATAAAGCACCTCTCAAGTGTGGAAATACAAAAATCGTATCAGATGCTGGCAGCTTAGTTGTCCTGAACATGTGGAATCTGTACAAAAACTAACGCTGTCATGAGAACATGTGCCGAGGTGACGTATTTTGCAGTTCAGAGTCTGTGTTACTGATTTTGCAGGAATGTGAAAGCCCAACAGAATCTGAAAAAAGCATTCGGGATCCAGGATTGAAAAGGCGTCTTCAAGAGATGTCAGAGGATAAAGGGGAGGAGGTGAAGGTAAAGAGAATAAGGGAAACATAGAGAAAAAAGAAGCAGAGGAACACAAGATGTGTTAGCACAGACTTTATTCTATAAAAAAAATAAACTGCATTGCTTAATGGAACACAAATTACTGTCAACATATATATGACACTTCTGACTCAAAGCTCATACCAACAGCTTCAGGAGGCTGGGATGGTATTCTGGGAAGTATTTCTCCTTGTTTTATATTGCCAGAGCCTCTGTGTCTCTTTATGATCATTCCCTCAATTTCAATGGGATACCACTGCTGAGGTTACAAACTTAAACTGCAGGTGTTGCAAATCTCATAGGCTGATCTTTTCCATAAGCAACTTCCTGCCTAGAAGCAGGCAAGACAGGACAATTACTTTTGACACTTCTTGTTCCCACCATTCTGTCAAGTTAGAGGTGTTCTCAGTCTCGTGTCTTCACAGCGCATGAGGTTATGTGTAAGAGAAACACAGTGCCTCAGTCAGCAAGGGATTTCAAAGCAGTGATAAGGCTGATGAAGTGAAGGGTGACAAGATGTTTTCACCAGGAAGCAAGACTTGGCACAGGAGCTGCAACTCCGATTATTTCCTGTCCTGAAACTGAGTGGGAAATTTCCTTTCAAGGGTCAAGAATTGAGGTTTTTCTTTACCCCCATCTCTTACACGGCCCTATGGAAATGATCGTTTTGGCTCACACCTCTCACTGCAGGCTGAGCTGGTCCAAGGCTGCAAAGCACAAACCTACCCACTTATCCTCTGGCAGTGCTGCACTGAACCTTGTGCAGGTGGCAGAGGGAGGGAAGCGCAGCCTGGGCTCAGGAGCAGGAAGCACGAGAAGGCGGCAAATGACACCAAGTGCTTTCATTTCAGGAGCTCTGCATGACTTGCAGTAGAGCAGCTTGCTCCAAGCCCCTGTGTCCAACCTGGCCTTGAACACTGCCAGGGATGGGGCAACCACAGCTTCTCTGGGCACCCTGTGCCAGCGCCTCAGCACCCTCACAGGGAAGAGCTTCTGCCTTACATGAAAATAAACTCAATCCTGTTTCCATCTGTTACATTTGTGTGGCTTGAAAATGTTCCTGGAGTTGAAAACAAACCTGACATGGCAGGCAAACAGCAGCCTCATAATTCAGTTACTGGCCAGGGCAGGGAAGGACCCAGAATAACACAGTCCAGAACAGCACAGCACATCGTAGCACACACAGCTCAGCACAGCTGTGCACGCCACAGAACAGCACAGCAGGTAAGAGCATAGCACACGGCAGCTTAGGACAGCACAGCACAGAACAGCACAGCAGATCACAGCACAGCACAGCACTGCACGACATAGTGTGCCATAAAGAAATCTCCTGATTTCCAGGGCTGGGATGAAGCTTCCAGTAGACATATAAAATGCTATCACGTTACAGTGTGCTTTTTATTTGGATATATAAGAAAATACAAATGTATGCACTCACATGTAGATACGGATGTGTAGATACGTATGAATGTACATCTATGTATACGTGTACGTGTATGTGCACATGTATACATACATACATACATGTACAAGTCAGTAATTTCCAGACTGCTTGACCTATTAGTTAGGGGGCAGGGAAGTTTCATGACATGCACGATGGGTCCCACCAGCCGGGGTCTCAAAAGCCAGTGAGGGGGTGACAAGAGCCAGCGAAGAGGCCATCCAGGGAGGGTCAGTCTTCTCTGGCAGCGAGACCGAGACTGAACTCTGGCCCACACCAGAGGGGGCCAAGGACGAGTGCCTCAAGCCCACTTCCCACCGCCACCACTGGGAAGATTGGGAAGCGCACATGTCAGCATTGCAGGGACAGCGGTGCCAGCCCCAACCCTGCCCTTGGGCACCAAATTCACCTCCTCAGCAAACGCCACTGGATGGGAAACCATTGTGGGCACGGGAAGCCATCATTTAGGACAGGGAATCGTCAGCAAGGTGGAGCTAATGGGGTCCATTGGCCGCGCAGCTGCTGGAGCAGTCACCATTGGTGGAGCCTTGGGTGGATCCTGTTGGAGAGGATCCACCAACACCAATGGTCATGGCAGGTACAGCAGCAGCTCCCGCTCCTCCCAGTGCTCCTGCCCCCCAGGTAACCCCCAGCCGGCTCTGCCTGCCCGCTTCTCACCCCTGTACCTCTCTCTGCCTCTCCCAACAGAGAGGTTTCCCCTCCACCTGCCAGTGCCATTGCAAGTGTCTGTCTGAGCCCCAGTGCTCTGGTCATGTGGAGATGCGTCACTACCTGTGAGCTACCCCCTGTGTTGGGGTTGCTGCTGTCCTTGGGCCCTGCCACTGGCAGGAATAGGAGAACTTGTGTCTGGTTGGGCTTGAATCATCAACCTTTCAGTTAACAGCCAAATGTGATGACTGATCGCATGGCGGAGACTCCCCCAAAAATCCTACTGACAGTGCTCATGATTTGTGGTTGGAACTACCCTGGTGTCTGATCCTCTGACTTTTGTTCTTGATTAATTAAAACATTCTTGGCAAATGCTTTCACTCTAGGCTGTCTTGTGTTGGTCCAAGAATTTCACCTCAAGCGGCACAATAGGAATTCGTCTGGCCATCCCTCTGAATCGTGACCCCGCTTCTGAAAGCCAGCAATATAAAACCAAAGTCATACTCCAGAAGACATTTTAGAGGTCAGACAAGACTCCTGGAAGCAAGCTGTCAGCAACTTCATGAAGTCTTAAAGGGGAACTCTAGTCCAGGCCACCTGCTCAGAAAGGTGCCAAGCTGTACATTGGGCTGGGGGGACGTTTGTCCTGTGCCAGGTGAATATATATTTCTTTAAACACAGCAACATGACTGGAAATCAGTCTCCAGTTGCATAAGGAGTTTTTCTACTCTAGTCCAGAGTGCTTTCTTTTTCCTGGGATATAGAGTTGATGGTCAAAGTGGCACCATCCATCTTTGTTTTGAACAGATGCACTATGATCACTGAGAGAAATTAAGATGTCAGCGTGGTTCCCAGTCTGCGATTCCTGAGCTATTGCTCATAGAAGACTGTTAATCTGCTGCTGCCTTTATAATTGGGTAATTCTTACATGTGAAATGCAAGCTCACTCCTCTAAACCAGATAACAGGGTTTTATTGTGGGACAAAGTCAATAAAGCAAAAGCAACAGCGCTGGGCGCGTGACCGTAGCCAAAGGTGCACTGATTAGCATTTGTCACAGGTTTATATACTTTCACTGTTGCATTAGTCATAATTCCCACGTATAGGTGGGGAATATTATAACTAGCTTCAGAAATTTGTTATCGTAAGTCTCCTCCTCTTGGCATCTGCGCATTGTGGTGATCCGGTGATCGTGGGCAGGGGGTCTTGAGGATGAAGTAAGCAGTCTTCCTCATGGTGCACTTTTCGCCTTCGGCACAGTTAGATGCCCCAGTAAATTCAAAACCAGCTGAAAACAGCCGCATCTGTAATTTTTCTGAGAGCTGGCAAAGATTTAGGACAGTGTGGCCTCCCTGCAAAATGCATTGCAGGATGGGCAGACAAGGAGTATCCAAAGCTAGCAGATATTTGGGAGGCACTGTCTCTAAACCAACTGATAAGTAGAAGGATGGTGTGAAACAACTCAGTCATGTTTAATGGGGCTATTAAATCCTGTTATCTCACTGCAGGATTACAACACAAACATTGTTCTTCATCTTCTACCTAAGTTAAGCTAAAAGTACCTTAACCCTACATTTCCAGGCACTAGCTTTTCTCATATCAAGCCCCTTCTTTTCTTTGATCTTTGCAAAGTCTTTTGCTATATAACTCCATTTTAGTCAGGAGTTCTGGCAAAGTATTTACCACTTTCAACTTGTCGTCTAATCTTATGTCTTTAACGAGCTTTGTTTCTGTTGTTGCGAACTCATACAGTTATATCCACATAGCAATACCTACGACTTGCGAAAGCCAATACATGTATGTGTTTACCACATTACATTGAGGCAAAAGGAGCTTGTGGGGCTCAGGAGAACTTTAATCTTCCTCAGAAAGAAAGCTGCTAATACTTGACTCGGTTATTCCAGAATTTAATGGCCCAAGAAACAGCCGATAGCTCATGTGGCATTTGAATTAAACTCTGTAGGACCTGCATCACTCCAGATTGGAATAAATGCCCTAAAATTAGGACTTAAGACCAAAATAGCATGTAGGCAAAATGCAGTACCTCAGGGCAGGGCACCGCATCACCTGAAACAAGACAGTATCAAAATAAGGGTTCCCCAAAGAGGAAAGATGTGACTGAAATCTGGAAAGAGACAAAGAACCCGAAGCGGCCAGTGCAGGAGGCAGGAAGACGTGTGCACAGCTCTGCCCAGCTCCTTCCCATGCAGACAGGGTCTTACTCTAGGCAGCCTGATGGTGCCTGCAGAGGAGCAAGCACTACCTGCTGCTCTCTGACTCCCAGGACCTGAAGCTGGCCTGGGCGCTCCTTGCAGGAGCAGGGTGTGATGGGGCTGCACTTCCACACCTTGCAGCAGTTCCCTGCCACATGGTAAGGTGCAAGGTGTGTCCTAGAAACACTTGCAGGAAACATAACGTCAAAAGTATTGCTGGTTGTAGCAGCTTTGTTTGTCAAGTGCAGCCGTTCCATTGCTACCGTCACTGTGCTGGATTTGTGCCCTGCTCAGCTCCTTTTACATTCCTTTATCCTTTTCGTTTTTTGTAGACTGTGGCCCAAGTTTCCCAGGCCACAGCTGCCAGCGAGGACCCTTACAGTTCAGTGAAACGAGAAGCACAGCCTAAATTCCCAATTGAAAATCCAATGAATGCCGAGGTCACAAGTTACATTTCCTGTCTGTCAAAAATCAAACAGAAACAGGTTCTGCTCGACATCGAGATCAAAGCCACTGCGTGACATACTGCAAAATGGTTTTTGTCTAAATTCTTCCAGTGGAAACTGATCTCCAATATATCCTTATTATCAGGACTTTTCTTGACTGCATATTACAAAAGCAAGGCAAGAAATGCTTCTCGAAACACTTGATGGGTTCATTGCTGGGGAGAAGCTCCAGCTTGTTATAACTATGATTTTCAAATATATCTGAATGATAGTATGAGACGTCATTGTAACTTATTAGCAGTACGCTTGTCACTTCATCACTTAACAGCCATGCGGTATAAATCAATGACTGGATTTTCTGAGATGCTCACACATTCATCATTTCTAAGGAACCTCAAGAGAGATATCTCAGTGCTGCCATGTCACTGAACTTTCCCAGTGGTGCTGCAACGTCTGCTGCTGTTGTGGCAATTAGGGAAGGAAGGAACGTGCTGACCTCTGGAAGATGGTCAGCTTATCTTGTCGGGTCATTCAGCTACACAAATAACCACAGACTGGAAGCAGAAAAAGTGCTCTCATTCCAGTTCAAACCCCAAGGCCAGGCCATTTGAGAGAAACAGCTGCTGCTGCCGCAGAGGAATAGGGCCTTAGTCAGCTCTGCCTGTTGACGCGTAGTCATTGAGCAGACAATTGCAAGTCATTTCTCTGCCATGTACCCTTCCCGCTGTCCTCCTAACCTCTTAATCAAAGTCAGCTATAAACTGCAATGAAGATTTAATTCCAGATGTAACCCAGGTCCTTGCAGCACATTTGCTATGTGTATAAAGCACATGTGGGCATCACTGTTATTTCCGTTGCTCTTTTGAATCTTGCCTTTTGCTCCCTCTTCACCACACTGAAAGTTTCCTGGACCATGATTTGTCGCAAACTGTTTTCTCTCTTCCATGGCACAGATCTGCCCAGGAGGCTGCAGTCCATCAGCCTGCTGTGGAAGGGCAACACACAACATGCTCTAGTTCTCCTGAAAGGCAGTGTCTTGGCTGTTGATGTAGGAAGGAGGTCAGATATATTCACTTACAAGGTTTTGGTCGGGGTTTGTACTCTCCATCGATATTGGCCCCACATAGAATGCCTACGGCCCATGGGTAAAAGACAGACATTCCTAAAGGGAGCTTCAGCCATCAAAAATAACCTGTCTTAGGTCGAAAGAGTGACTGTTGGAGGTGCCAGGGGTTCTTTTAATTTGTACAGAGCTTGAGTGAGAACTGCTATAGTTAGGTCCAAAAGCCTTCAACTGTGAAAGATGCAGATTTTCAAACGAGAAAAGGCATGTTCATTTAATCAGTTTATTTCACCTAAAATCATGCTATGCCCACAGTGGTTTGCATTTTCCTACATGACCTAGTTCTATTAATGTTTGTTACAGGTTACATAGCTTGTTAAAAGTCTGCTACCGGTGTTACAAACGCTCAAAAATACAAACAGGATCCAGCAGGTGAAGGATATTGTGTTCATCATTAACATGTGTAAGGACATCCACTCAAAGGCTCTCAACCCCTCATTGCTTGTCATGCTGATAGTTTGAACTCTGTCTCCCTGTTTCTGGATGTACTTGACAGCTAAGATCATTTTTCCTCAGTGAAATTCCCATTCATTGACACAGAAATTTTATCATGTTTTTCTCAGGGTGTTTATTTCAGGTAGAAAATTTTAGATCCAGAATGGGTTTATTCTTGGGTAGAAATATGTACGGTCATCATTCTTTTATTCAGCTAGATGGGCTGGAAATCTTTGAAGCGGTACCCAATTGATGATGTAAACAGATTTGATCAGGCCTCAGTGAGATGTTTGGATTTACACAATGACAAAAATAAAACAAACAATGCTAAAAACATCATGAATTTTCAAAATGCATTTAAAAAAACTTGCCCATTTATGTCTTCCTGCTATTAAACTTTGTTCAAGTGTAAAGGCTTCAATCACTTTACGGGTATTAAAGAAATTCCTTCCTTAACAACAAATCAAGGTGACAACATTCGGTTTTCCTTTGTCCCTCTTGCATCGCTCCTCCCTTTAGCGTGTCATCGGATAAAACGAGAAATTCTCCCCGGAGAAGGGAGACCTAGCTGCTGGCTTTGCATAGTCATACCCACACTGTACCACGGAGGTAAGGCTGATCCAGATGTATTCCTCTTCCTTTTCAGATGTCATTACAGTAATTTGGCGTTCTTACTGATGGTGCATGTGCTGGCCGACCATGCAGCTGAGGGGCAATACCAGCGCTGGATCTCAGAGAACATCCTGGTCTGCTTGGGCCTGGAAGACACTGGCTTTGACATCACACCACCGATCTGATCCCAGGTGGCTGTGGGTTTCTAGGGCAGCCGCAGCCAGCCCGTCCCTAGGACCTTGGCTGGTTCAGACCTTCTAGCCAGATGTACTCCACAGCTGCTGACCTTGCCAAGCTGGCAATGGTCTTCTTAGGTACCTACCACTGTCGTCTCCTGGTGCCTGACACAGTGAAGACAATGCTCACCCCTCTGTTTAAATGCTCCATGGAATACTTCGCTAATAAGACCGGCACACCCTGGGAGATTAATGAGCAATTGAGATATGATATCATTAGGAAGGATGGGGATCTCAGCAGTTATTCAGCAACCTTCTCTCTTATCCCAGAGCTCCACCTGAGCTTCATTGTGCTGATGGCAGGGCGCAGGCCTCAGGGTGTAGATATTGTGGTTCAGACATACGAGTATCTTACTCCTGCCATGGAGATGGCATTCAGAGAGGCACAGAAAAGCAAGATTGCTCCTCCAAGTCCAGGCCTTTATATTAGCTACTGTACCTGTTCCAACCTATGGGATCAAAGTTGGACCTGGTGTGTTGCTGGCCATGCAGCAGTTTGGGCCTCATGTGGAAGAGCTGATTCCTGAAAAGTACCGGACAATCAAGCTCTACCACCTGGAAGACTGTGTTTTCCAAGTTGTTTTTGACAAGGAGTTCCCATATCTTCTGCACCTGAGCTCTGTTTCCAAATCACTGGAGACCCAAAATGGGCAGCTCTTTAACTTTTGTCCATTTGATTGCAAATGTTTGTCTCCTGGTTTTGATGCACCAGGGCTGAACACATCCAGTGCGGTGCATGTACTTCACAAACCTGTATTCTAGAGCTAAATGTCCCCCTACTTTTCTGAACGCTTCTGGGACATGGCTCCAATTCTATGTCTTATCAGACTCTCCTGTCTGTGTGGCCTTATGGATGTATTTAAAAGGGAAAGGTGGTTGCAACAGACTTTTTTTGCCTAAACAATATGTCACCTCCCACTTCTAAAATTACTTTCATGGCTTGCAATCCCTGGCAGTGCACAACGGCCCAGCTAGCAACTGAGGATGCTTGCAGAAAACAGAGGTGGGAATGTGCTGGATGGATGGATGGATGGATGGAAGGAAAAAAGGAAGACAAGCAATTAAGTCTCCACACTTAAGACTGTCTGGTGACCATTGTGGTGATTAACTGGTATCATCACGGGGCTGAAAATTCCCTATATCTCTCATAAAATTTACCTTCTTCAGTCTAGGGCTCTTCAGAAGCCCATCTAGCATGAAGAGGATTCCTCACCTGGTGTAGCCAAAAGCATCACGTGCTAGAACATGGCACCAGCCTACAAGCCCTGCTTGTGATATCTGGGAAGTGACGGTACATTTCTTTCCTGGATCGCATGGAAACTGTGAAAAGAACATCCAACGGGGATGGATTTCTGCAAAAGTGGTGGCTAGACAAATGATGTTGAAGCATTTCAGTATTAAAGGTGAAGCTTACTCATGTGGGCGGGCACATGTGAACAGATGCTGGTGTATTCCAGCTGGACTCAAGTTTGTGTCTATGTCAGTATATAGGCAATTGTGTGAGTGTGGCATCTAAGTACAGGAATGCGTGGGAATGTGTGCTTTGGGTAGGGTGTCTGTAGGCACACGTACCCACGAGGGAGGATGCTAAGGGAAAGTGCATTAGCCAGCAGAAGCCTACCTTTAGGACAGGTATACCAGCAAGCAAGCTGCAAAGCCACAGATGCAATTTCTTTTCCCTGCTTGTGCCCACTCAATGCCAGCACCATATCACTATGATGGGAACAGTGTCAGGTATGAGTGCAAGCAGAACAATCATCCTATCTTCATATGGGAGGTGCTCCAGTCCCCTGATCATCCCCGTGGCCCTCCTCTGGACTTGTTCCACCAGTTCCATGTCCCTTTTATGTTGAGGACACCAGAACTGGGCGCAATACTCCAAGTGAGGTCTCATGAGAGCAGAGTAGAGGGGCAGGACCAGGCCAAATACCGCACCCAACCAAGTAAAATATATTGGAAATATTGAAAGTGCTGTATTTTCCTCTTTGACCCCAACCCTCTGTTGTCAGCATGCCCATTATTGGACATAGTGACTATTACGATATTTTAAGAAAATTTCTGAATTTCTTCCAAATCAATTAAATCAACCTGGCTTGAAATATCACCAATTCTTTGGGTTTTCACCTCCTAGTTCTTAGCCTAGTCTGCTCTAATGAAAAGTAAGGTTTGAAAAAATATTTAAAGACCCTAAGTCGAGTGCCTCTCCCTCTAGTTCTTGCTCAAGCAGTACTGACAGGAAATTGGATAATGTATTGCTGAGATGGACATTTACACTTGTAACTCACTGTCTACCCACCTGTGTTTTTGCAAGGGAATAAAAACAGAAAGGCTTTTGTATATCAAAATCTTAGGAACAAAGGATAAGATTTGGAGAATCTTCAAACATTTTTCTGGTACATCAGTTACAAAATGGAACTTTCCTAACAAAATCTATTCAATTCCTGTCCAGCTCAGAATAAGCAGCAATAAAGCCATTAAAACCCAATGTAAAAGAAGCTCCTTCCTCTCTCTCCTCTCCCTGTGCGGGAGCCTCTGCTGAAATCTTTTCTTCCCTCTGCCTTTCTGGCCAATCTGTCAGTACGCAAACCCCACATGCAAAAGCCATGAACCTTGTTTCCCGGACCTGGATTTTCTCCGTGATTCACAAACAAGACTTTCCTGCAGGGTGAGATGTTCAAGACAGACACTTTGCTTCCTACCTTCTGATTTGGGCAAGCAAAGGTGACAAAAAGACACCTGATCCAGCAAGCTTGAAGCAGGTCCTGCTAAACCAGCTCATTCCTCAGATATGCCACTCTCACTTACTTGGCTAGCTGTTCATTCATTGACACCTTTGCTGTTTTCAGGTCAGGCTGGATTCAAGCAGAAGCAATCAATGGGCTAGAATCAGCAGCAGGTGAATGCCAGATTTCCACATTTGCATTTGAGTGAGAAAAAAAAGTTGCACACTGCTGAGCATTATGGCATGCAAGCAGTTCACCTTGTCTGAAAAACCCAAACTGCTCAATCTTCTACTCAGAGGTGTACGAGGAGATGGGCAGCAGAACTGCTGATCCACTATGAATGTGCTACTGATCAGCTGCAGGATGATGAGTGCATGAGAGACACATCCTAATTCTATCTAGAGTCTGCAGGCTAAACATGTGATGATCATGGCAGGACAGTACTTGCACACTGAGGAGCAGACAGATTCTTTGGTGTACATGTTTCGGTGTTTCCATAATACACATAAGAGTGAATGCATACAGGAAACAGAAAGGTTGATAGAACTTGAACTTGTTTAAGCTGAAGAGCTAGGATCAAAGATAGCCCAGGCTGTGATTCTGTCAGTTCGGGGGTTACTATAGCAAAGAAACCTCCCAAAAGGAACTTCCATCCCTCTCTGTCCACAAACTTCTGACAGTCACAAAGGCAAACAGAGATGCAAATGTTCCTGAGACAGAAGGGACAGTGACAGAGACCAAACGAACAGGACGTTTGAAGTACAGGACATCATTGGTAAGTTTTGACAGTTGTAAACTGTATTTGCTTCATTAATTTGACAGGTGGATACATTGGCAGGGACATCTTGGCTCTTATTGCCAGCAAGTCTTCCTTGCAAAATGGGGCAATCCCGCCTAGTGTGAGGCATCCCTGCCCATGATAGAGGTTAGAACTGGATGATTTTAACAACCTTTCCCACCCAGACCATTCTGTGATGCTGTGATGTGTTTCGGAAGCGCAAGGATAATTCCCCATTTATTCAGCTGCATGGAATTGGCGACTGCTCTGACTGTGGGATTCCTGCTTTCTCATCCCATCATTTGGAAGGAATAAAAGGAAAGCTTGGAGCTTGGAGGAAGGAGCCCTCCGTTCCTTCTTGCCTAGGGGGATGCCCAGGGCTGGTGCCGAGTTCCGATCAGATGCTACCCTCCGTGCATCTCCTGCCCTGGTGGTGAGACAGCAGCACCCTATGGTGTAGAAGGTAAGGGAAATCAGTCTCAAGAGGCGCTCTCTTCTACCTCTTGTCACTTTCTGTCCCACAGCTTTTGTGTCCCCCTTCCTGAAGCTCGTTCCCAGTCTTGTGTGAGGACAGCTGCTCTAACGTGGCCCTTTAGCACAAGAGGTGTATAGGTACAGGAGGCCTGGATGTGTCTTGGCGTGCCAGGACATGAACGTTTTATAGGTCCTTACGTAGTTTGGAACAGAGGGGACTTGAATTCCCTGTCATCCATATGAACTGACATCCATCCAA
>JASSUY010034404.1:12611-50446 GCA_032466535.1 Forpus xanthops
AAGCCAAAAATCCAAAACACAGTGCTACACCAGCTACTGCTTAAAGAAAAATGACTGCTGCTCCTGAACCCATGACAGATAAAAAAGGTTGCTGGTGAGGCTATTGTGTCTTTGCACGTCCCAGAGGTCGGGCAAGGCCCTTGGAAGCAAGCTGTCAGCAGCTTCATGAAATGCTCTTGTCCAGGCTGCCTACTAGGAAAGGGGTAAGCCGCACAGTGGGATGAGGAACTGTTTTTCCTGTGCAAGGTGAATATAGATGTCTTCCAACACAGTAGCAGGACTGAAATCAGGCTCCAATTGCATAAGGAGTTTTTGTACTCTAGTCCAGAATGCTTTCATTTTTCTGGGATAGAGAGTTGATGGTCAAAGTGGCACTGTTCATCTTTGCTTTGAACAGATGCACCTTGATCATTGAGTGAAACTGAGCTGTCAGTGGGGTTCCCAATCTGGGATTCCTGAGCTACTGCTCGTAGAAGACTGTTAGTCTGATGCTACCTTCATAAGTGGGTAATTCTTAAATTAAGATAGAAGGAGCTCACAGGGTTTAGGAGAACTTTACCCATCCTCAGAAAGCAAACTGCTAACGTTTGACTCAGATATTCCAGAATTTAATGGCCAAAGAGACTGCTGATGTCTCATGTGGCATTTGAATTAAACTCTGTAGGACCTGCGTTATTCCAGATTGGAATAAATGCCCTAAAATTAGGATTTAAGATCAAAACAGCACGTAGGCAAAGTGCAGTACCTCAGGACAGGGTACAGCATCACCTGAAACAAGCCAACATCAAAATGAGGGTTCCCCAAAAAGGGAAGGTGACTGAAATCTGGAAAGAGACAAAGAACGCACAGTGGCCAGTGCAGGAGGCAGAAAGATGTGCATGTAGCTCTGCCCAGCTCCTCCCCTTGAAGACAGGGTCTTACTCCAGATGTCCTCAGAGACACCAACTCTGCCTGGTCCCCTCTGTCTCTCAGGACCTCAAGCTGACCTGGGTGCTCCTTGCAGGAGCAGCGTGGCTGGGGCTGCACTTCCCAACCTTGCTGCAGATCCCTGTCACATAGTAAGGTGTGAGGTATGCCCTCGAAATACTTACAGGAAACATATGTCAGAAGTGTTCCGGGTCATAGCATATTTGTCAAGCGCAGCCATTCCATTGCTACCATCACTGTGCCGGATTTGTGCCCTGCACAGCTCCTTTTACATGCCTTTTATATTTTGTCTCTTTATAGACTGTGGCCCAAACTTCCCAGGCCACAACAGCCAGCTTGGACCCTTACAGTTCAGTGGAACGAGAAGCACAGTTTAAATCCCCAATTGAAAATCCAATGAATATCAAGGTCACAACTTACGTTTCCTGTCTGTCAAAAATCAAACAGAAACAGGTTCTGCTTAACATCAAGATCAAAGCCACTGCACGACATATTGTGAAGCAGTTTTCATCTAAATTCTTCCAGTGGAAACTAATCTATAATATATCCTTATTATCAGGGTTTTTGTGATTGCACGTTACTAAAGTAAGGCAAGAGATTCTTCTCTGAAACACTTGATGAGTATATTGCTAAGGAGAAGTTCCAGCTTGTTAAAGCTATGATTTTCAAATATATATGAATGACAGTATGAGACACTATTGTAAATTATTAGCAGTACGCTTGTCACTTCATCACTTAGCAGCCCATGCGGTATAAATCAATGACTGGATTTTCTGTGATGCTCACACATTGTCTGGTTCATCATTTCTAAGGAACCCCAAGAGAGACATCGCAGTGCTGTCATGTCACTGCTTGAACTATCCCGGTGGTGCAGCAAGGTCTGCTGCCATTGTGGCAAGTAGGAAATGAAGGAACCCACTGCTGGAAGATGCTCAGGGTGTCTTACCTGGTCATTCAGCTGCACAAATAACCACAGACCGGAAGCAGAAAAAGTGCTCTCATTCCAGCTCAAATCCCAAGGCCGGGCCATTTGAGATAAACAGCTGCTGCTGCTGCCAAGGAATGGGGCCTTAGTCAGCTCGGCCATGATTCAACATGTAGTCATTGAGCAGACAACTGCCATGTCCCTTCCTGCTTTCCTCCTAACCTCTTAATCAAAGTCAGCTATAAACTGCAATGAGGATTTAATTCCAGCTGTAACCCAGGTCCTTGCAGCACATTTGCTATGTGTATAAAGCACATCAGCGTTATTTCCATTGTTCTTTTGAATCTTGCCTTTTGCTCATTCTTCACCACGCTGAAAGTTTCCTGGACCATGATTTGTCTCAGACTGTTTTCTCTTTTCCATGGCACAGGTCTGCCCAGGAGGCTGCGCTCTACCAGCCTGCTGTGGAAGGGCAACACACGGGATGCCCTAGCTCTCCTGAAAGATGATGTCTTGGTTGTTGATCCAGGAACCAGGTCAGATGTATTCACTGACAAGTTTTTGGTAGGGGTTTGTGTTCTCCACCGATATTGGCCCCACCTGCAATTTCTATGGTCCATGGGTAAAAGACAGCCATTCCTACAGGGAGCTTCAGCCATCCACCAATACCCTGTCATAGGCTGGGAAGAGTGACTGGAGGTGCCAAGGGGTCTTTTAATTTGTATACAGCTCGAGTGAGAAGCCTACAGGAAGCAAATGAAACTGCTATAGTTAGGTCCCAAAGCCTTAAACTGTGAAAGATGTGGATTTTCAGAAGTGAAGAGGCATGTTCATTCACTCGGTTTATTTCACCTAAAATCATGCTATGTCCACGGTGATTTGTATTCTCCTAAATTATCTAGTTCTATTAATGTTTATTACAGGTTACATAGCCTGTTAAAAGTCTGTTACCTGAGTTACAGGCACTCAAAAATATGAACAGCATCCAGCAGGTGAAGGTTATTACACTCATCATTCAAATATGGAAGGACATCCACTCATCGACTCTCAACCCCTCATTGCTTGACATGTTGATAGTTTTAACTCTGTCTCCCTGTTCCTGCATACATTTGACAGCTAAGGGCATTTTTCCTCGATGAAATTCCAATTCATTGATATAGAAATTTTCTCAGATATTTATCAGGACGTTTATTTCAGATAGAAAATTCTAGATCCAGAATGTGTTTATTCTTGGGTAGAAATATGTGTGCTCATCACGCTTTTATTCAGCTAGATGGGCCGGAACTCACTGGAGTGGTACCAAATATCTGCTCTAAATAAATCTTATCAGGCCTCAGTGAGATGTGCGGATTTACACAATTAAAAACAGATAAACAATGTTAAAAACACCATGAATTTTCAAACTGTGTTTGAAAACACTTGCCCATTTATGTCTGCATGCTATTGAACTTTGTTCAAGTGTAAAGACTTAAATCACTTCATGGATATTAAAGGCTGAAGCACTGAGGTGTCTCTGATGACTCAACATTGCTGGATGCTGCTCTGTAGAATTCGAAGTGCTTTTTAAGTGCTTTTATCTTAAGGTAGCTTAGGTGCTTAAGTGATCATACCATGTTAAATCTCCAAAGAGGCTTACCTGGGATTTTGAGACCTTTAAGGAAAGCACCTGTGACTCTCAGCTCTGCTCTGGAAAAGGATGGGTATATTATTAGGTGAAAAATTACAAACAATAAATCAGTTCTCCAGATACACAGGTTTTTGTACACACTGTATCATGGAGGTAAGGCTGATCCAGATACGTTCCTCTTCCTTTTCAGATGTCATTACAGTAATTTGGCCTTCTCCCTGATGGCACATGTGCTGGCCGACCATGCAGCTGAGGGGCAATACCAGCGCTGGATCTCAGAGAACATCCTGGACCGCTTGGGCATGGAGGACACCGGCTTTGACATCACACCACCGATCCGATCCCAGATGGCTGTGGGTTTCTATGGCAGCCGGCAGCCAGCCCCTCTCTATGACCTTGGCTGGTACAGACCTTCTGGCCAGATGTACTCCACAGCTGCTGACCTTGCCAAGCTGGCAATGGTCTTCTTAGGTACCTACCACCGCCGTCTCCTGGCGCCTGACACAGTGAAGACAATGCTCACCCCTCTGTTTAAGTGCTCCACTGAATACTTCGCTAACAAGACCGGCACACCCTGGGAGATTAATGAACAATTGGGATATGATGTCATTAGGAAGGATGGAGACCTCGATGGTTATTCAGCAACCTTCTCTCTTATCCCCAAGCTCCACCTGAGCTTCATTGTGCTGATGGCAGGGCCCAGGCCTCAGGGTGGAGATATTGTGGCTCAGACATATGAGCATCTCATTCCTGCCATGGAGACGGCATTCAGAGAAGCAGAGAAAAGCTTGATTCCTCCCCCAAGTCCAGGCCCTTATGTTGGCTACTATACCTATTCCAACCTGACTTTCTATGAGATCAAAGTTGGACCTGGTGGGGTGCTGGTCATGCAGCAGTTTGGGCCTCATGTGGAAGAGCTGATTCCTGAAAAGTACCGGACAATCAAGCTCCACCACCTGGAAGATCGTGTTTTCCAAGTTGTTTTTGACAAGGAGTTCCCATGTGTTCTGCACCTGGGCTCTGCTTCCATCTCACTGGAGACCCAAAACGGGCAGCTCTTTAACTTTTACCCATTTGATCGCAAAGGTTTGTCTCCTGGTTTTGATGCACCAGGGCTGAACACATACAATGTGGTGCGGGTACTTCGTAAACCTATATTCTATAGCTAAATGTCCTCCTGCTTTTCTGACTGCTTCTGGGACATGGCTCCAATTCAGTGTCTCACCAGAATCTCCTGTCTGTGCGGCTTTACGGATGTATTTGAAAGGGAAAGATTGTTGCAACAGACTTTTTTGGCCAATGTCACATCCCACTTCTAAAATAACTTTAATGGCTTGCAGTCCCTGGCAGTGCCCAACAGGCCGGCTAGCAACTGAGGATGCCTGCAGAAAACAGAGGTGGGAATGTGCTGGATGGATGGAATTCAGAAGGAAAAAAGAAAGACAAGCAACGAAGTCTCCACACTTACACTGTCTGTTTGGTGACCATTGTGGTGATTGACTGGTATCATCACAGGGCTGAAAATTTCCTGAGTCTCTCAGAAAAATCTATCTTCTTCAGTCCAGGGCTCTTCAGGAGCCCATCCAACATGAAGAGGATTCCTCACCTGGTTTAGCCACAAGCATCATGTGCTACAAAATGACACCAGCCTACAAGCCCTGCTTGTGATACCTAGGAAGTGAGGGTCCCATTTCTTTCCTGGCTCACATGGAAGCTGTGAAAAAGAACACCCAATGTGGATGGATTTCTGCAGTGGTGGTCACACAAGGGATGTTGAAGCATTTCAGTGTTAAAGCTGAAGCTTACTCATGTGAGCAGGCACATGTGGAACAGATGCTGGTATATTTCAGCTGGACTCAAGTTTGTGTCTATGTCAGTTTATAGGCAATTGTGTGAGTGTGGCATTTAAGTACAGGAATGCATGGGAATGTGCGCCTTGGGTAGGGTGTCTGTAGGCACATGTACCCATGAGGGAGGATGCTATGGGAAAGTGCATTAGCCAGCAGAAGTCTACCTTTAGGACAGGTATACCAACAAGCAATCTGCAAAGCCACAGGTGCAATTTCTTCTCCTTGCTTGTGCCCACTCAATGCCAACACCATATCACTATGATGAGAACAGCGTTAGGCATGGGTGGAAGCAGAGCAAGTACCACTGACTGAGGAGTCTTGGCTTCTGCAATACCATTCAAGTTTAGGAGAATATTGTGATTGCAGTCCTAAATAGACCCTGAAATTAGAGCAAGCAGAGCGTCAGGGCAAGATAACTCTTACCTTAAAATGAACAGCCATCTGCAGAATATGGCAATGGCTGTAGAGCCTGAAAATCCTGAAGGCAGTGCAAAAGGGTAGGCAGACCAGCACAATCAAAGACCCTTCAAAATACATGTTCTCATATGCCATAATTGAGTTTAGATGCTCTTGCAGAGTGACTTCCTTCTACTGCATGTTTACTCAGTGTCTCAAAAGTGGACGTGTCTCAGAGGGGATTAGAAAATTACTCTCCCTGCCTCTCTTTTCTCTTGTCTTTCACTGTTTTCACTCTGCGCAGTTCTTCAGCTTCATTTTTGAGTACAGACCATCACTGAAGGCCTAGAAAACTATGATTTGCAAACTCAGTTCCCTGCCTTTTTTCAGACAATTTCTGTTCCCTGATAAAGACGTGAAATAATGTGAACCTTGCCTTACAGGTACTCATTGTTGCTGCTTTACTGGTTTCCTCTGGACTTTGTAGGTAATTACATTTCATATGTAATATGAACGTCATATGCTCAAGTACTTCATCTGGGCTATAGAAACAGCAATAAACTCTATGGAAATTCTTTCTGCAGTCATCTATGATCATGCCCAGAGGTGTGCAGGCAGATAGGCTGCACTATGATTGATTTCCTGTAGAGGTGCCTTTACTCTCCATGGCATGCCTGACACAACATTGCTTTGCTGCTTTGAACTCATCAGAGGTAATATTTGATTGCAATATATTCAAGTAGTCTAACCCTGGTCTTTTGGTGTGAGGGCTATGTGCCAGTTTGGGGCAGCTCTTCTTGCTTTGGAACAAAAGAAGTGCTTTTTTACCCATCATCTACTTCTAAAAACTGCCAAGAATAATTAGGCTTTATACCCCCTGTCACTGTCCAGTCAGGATGACGCACTACTGGAATGTCTCCATCAGTCTGATGGAGAGGATAAGACATTGTAGTTTTCCATCAGTACTGCAGACACTAACAACTCTTTCCTTTTGTAGTGAGTCACCCTCAAACCTGTAAACTGGCACTTTTTGGTGCTCTTGTTCATTCTCATTAACAGCAAGAGAGGTGATTCAGTGTGGCAGATCAAGAGCAATGATGAAGGCATGTTACCTGAAAGTAGGACATCTAGCTCAGGATAGAGAGGGATTTGAACCAGGTATCTGGTGCAGCAAAGCACTCCAGCTGTGAAGCAGTTAGGGTGATATCCATGCCCTTCATGTCTGCCATCTAAAGCACCCTTTGTTTTGTCAGCTGCTGTCATGTCTGGTCCCCCCTACACCTCCATGGCTGGGTGCATCTTACACGATGCTGCATCCTGATACCTGCAATATACCCCAATGTCACATTTCAGCAGGTGTCAGCCCCGAGCTGGAGCAGCTCTGATTTGCTCCCAACCAGTGCAATGCACTTTGTGCCAGTGTCGCTACCTGGGAGCCCTTTTCCTGACGTATGCACTGCCACTTCACATGCTGTTAGATGCAGGAGCTTTGTGTGAACTGTGAGGCACTGTGGTTCACTCAGTCCCAGTTTCTGGCATCTCCCACCCACAGGCTTGTAAAATGGGACTGTTGTGACTTCATTTTGAGGAATTCAGTCCCGCAGTTTGAGTTCTAACCTAAAAACTGACACTGTCACTCCATCACTCCTGACCCAAGATCTTCCTGACAAACAGCCCAGTCCTTTACAACCTTCTTTGCTCCCAGATGACACATTATAACTGACTTTTCACTTTGCTTCAGCTGGAGGGATGTCTGATATGAAATCAAGCCAGAACACATCACTGTATGCATAGCATGAGGGCATAAATTTCGAGACAGCATGAAAAGCCTCTGTTGTAAACCCGTAAGGTTTTGATCTTTTGCATTGTACCTCAACAGCTCCCTGATTTTTCTCACTGCTTAAACATGAAAGCGAAACGAATGACTTGCCATCATTGGGACTCTTCTGCCATCTCCTGGGAGAGAGGTGCAAACACTCTCAAGAGGATGCATTAATAAACCCAAAATTACAGAAGGGGCTCTGCACGTTCACTTCTGCCCTTTTCTTCAAAACCAGCCACCATCACCAAAGAAACAGGCAAAGCTCCCCTCAGTCTTTATTCATAGGGGTTCTAACACTGAAATTATTTGTGCTTCTTGGCTCAAAAAAAAAATCTTAGGCTATTAATGGTCAAGCTATGGTTATAGTCAGACTTTTCACCCGTTCATGCATCATAGAATCATAGAACAGTTAGGGTTGGGAAGGACCTTAAGATCACCTAGTTCCAACCACGCTGCCACAGGCAGGGACACCTCACACTAAGCCACGTCATCCAGGGCTCTGTCCAAGCCAGCCTCAAACACCATCAGTGATGGAGCATTCACAACTTCCTTGGGCAACCCATTCCAGTGCCTCACCACCCTTACAGTAAAGAAGTATCTTTCCTGTATCTAACCCTGTTTCGGTTTGAACCCATCACCCCTTGTCCTATCACTACAGTCCTTGATGAAGAGTCCTTCCCAGCATCCTTGTAATCCCCTTCAGATACTGGAAGCTGCTCTGAGATCTCCAAGAGCCTTCTCTTCTCCAGGCTGAACAGCCCCAACTTTCAGTCTGCCTCCTTATGGGAGGTGCTCCAGCCTCTGATCATCCTCAAGGCCTCCTCCGGACTTGTTCCAACAGTTCCATGTCCTTTTGATGTTGAGGACACCAGAACTGTACGCAATACTCCAAGTGAGGTCTCACAAGAGCAGAGGGGCAGGACCAGTCCAAATATGGCATCCAACCAACAAGACAAGTAAAATATATTGGAAATATTGGCAGTGGTGTATTTTCCTCTTTAACCCCAATCCTGTGATGTCAGCATGCTCATTATTGCACATAATGACCACTATGATATTTTAAAGAAAACCCGTTAATTTCTTCCAAATCATTTAAATCAACCTGGCCTGAAATATCATCAATTCCTTGGGTTTTCACCTCCTAGTTCTAAGCCTAGTCTGCTCTAATGAAAAGTAAGCTTTAAAAAGTATTAAAAGACCCTCAACTTGAGTGCCTCTTCCTCTAGTTCTTGCTCAAGCAATACTGACAGGAGATTGGATAATTAATTGCTGAGATGGACATCTACACTTGTAACTCACTGTCAATCCACCGCTGGTTTTGCAATGGAATGTAAACATAAAGGCTTTTGCCTATCAAAGTCTTGTGAAGCTAGGAACAAAGGATAAGATTTGGAGAATCTTCATTTACTGGTACATCAGTTACAAAATGGAACTTTCCTAACAAAACATATTAAATTCCTGTTTTAGCTCAGAATACGCAGAGATGAAGCCATTAAAACCCAGTGTAAAAGAAGCCACTTCCTCTCTTTCCCATCCCTGAGTGGCAGCCTCTGCTGAACTCTTTCCCTGCCTCTGCCTTTCTGGCCAATCTCTCAGTGTGCAAACCCCACATGCAAAAGTCATGAACCTTATTTCCCGGGCCTGGATTATCTCTGAGGTACACAAAAAGTCTTTCCCGCAGGGTGAGATGCTCAACACAGATGCTTTCCTTTCCACCCTCTGCTCTAGGCAAGGAAAGGTGACAAAAAGATGCCTGATCCAGCAAGCCAGAGGCAGGTCCTGCTTAAACAGCACATTCCTCAGATATGCCACTATCACTTGGCTAGCTGATCAGTCATTGATGTCTTTGCTGCTTTCAAGGCAGGCTGGCTTAAAGCAGAAGCAATCAATAGGCCAGGATCAGCAGAAGGTGACTGTCATCCTTCCACCTTTGCATTCGAATGAGGAAAAACAGTTGTAGACTGCTGAGCAGTAAGACCTGCCAGCAGTTCACCGTGTATGCAAACCCCAAACTGCTCAATCTTCAAGCCAGAGTAGTATAAGATGGGCAGCAGAACTGCTGATCCACTATGAACGTGCTGCTGATCAGCTGCAGCATGGTGACTGCATGAGAGACACATCCAAATTCTATCTACAGTCCATAGGCGAAAACTGTGATGATCATGGCAGGACAGTACTTGGACACTGAGGAACAGAGAGATTTTTTTGGGGTACATGTTTCTGAGTTTGTAAAATACATAGAAGAGTGAATATGCACAGGAAACAGAAAGGCTGATGGAAAATGAACTCATTTAAGGTGAAGAGCTATGATCAAAGATAGCCCAGGCTGTGAGTCTGTGAATTCAGGATTTACTACAGCAAAAAAAAACTCCCCACAAAAAGCCACATTTCTATATGCAGATGAATAACTTTAGGGTTAAAACAAGCCCAGGCAGTGTTCCCATTCAGGAAATCCATTTTTACAGAGATGCCAGTTTTGAGGCAGCAGAAAGAGCCTTAGCATGAGAATCAACTTTGGCATTTGCTGTCAAACGTTTTGTGTCAACATAGAGGTTCAAACTTAAACAGGGGAAGTTTAGATTGGATATAAAGAAGTAATTCTTCACTGTAAGGTTCCTGAGGCACTGGAATGGGTTGCCCAGGGAAGCTGTGAATGCTCCATAGCAGTCAGTGTTCAAGGCTAGGCAGAGCCTCGGGTGACATGGTTTAGTGGGAGGTGTCCATGCCCATGGAAGGGGTGCTGGAACTTCTTGGTCTAAAGGCCCTTTCAAACCCTAACTATTCTATGATTCTACGATTCAATGCAAGGAATTATTTTCTCCAACCACACAGCTCATCTAAAAAATTGAACAGGAATTAATACACCTAATATCTTTGTCAAACATCACTTCTGGATTTAGGCATCCAGCTCCTGAGGAAAGTGCTGGGTGCTGGCAGAGGGTGCCCAGAGAAGCTCAGGCTGTCCCATCCCTAAAAGTATTCAAGGCGAGGTTGTATGGGACTTAGGGCAACCTGGCCTAGCGTGAGGCATTCCTGCCCATGGCAGGGGCTGGAACTGGATGACTTTAACATCCTTTCCAACCCAACCATTCTGTGATTCTATGATGTGTTTCAGAAGCCCCAGGATACTTACTCATTTATTCAAGCTGTGTTGAACTGGTGATCCCTCTGGCTGTGGAATTCCTGCCACTTCATCCCATCATTTGGGAGGAATAAAAAGAAAGATTGGAGCTTGGAGGAAGGAGCTCTCCTTTCCTTCTTGCCTATGGGGATGCCCAGAGCTGGTGCCAAGATCTGATCAGATGCTGCCCTCCATGCATCCCCTGCCCTGCCTGCTGGGAGAGCAGCACTTATGGTGTAGAAGGTAAAGGACATCAGTCTCAGGAGGTGCTTTCTTCTACCTCTTGTCACTTCCTGTCCCACAGCTTCTGTGTGCCCCTTCCTGAAGCTCATTCCCACTCTTGTTTAATAACAGTTGCTCGAACATGGTCCTTGAGCACAAGAGATGTTTACGGACAGGATGTCTGGCTGTGTCTTGGCATGCCAGGACACGAACATTTTACAGGTCTTTACGTGGTTTGGAACAGAGGGGACATGAATTCACTGACATCCATATTAACTGACATCCATCCCAGGCTCGTTGACGTCCATCCCCATGGCAGACCCTGTGGGGAGGGCAGGGCAGAGCTCCGCACAGCACTGTCACCACACCAGCAGCCAAGCCAAATGCTGCTGAGGCCACAGAATCCCAACTGAGGGCTTAGCGGAATGGCCACATTGTGCAATGGAGCCAGTGAAGCTCAGGGAGGAGAGGGAGAGCTGCAGGAAGAGGCAGAGCAGTTGAGGAGCAGGGCAGGAGGGAAAGGCAAGCAGGGTGAGGACCCTGGTGCAAGAACAGGGCTTAAGCCCAGGAGCCAAGCAGAGGAAGATGGTCTTAGGCAGTCAGAGGCGGCTGTTTTGATGGATGAGCCAATCATGGGCTGAGCAGAGGGTCGCCAGCCCATCAGAGCTCAGTGAGGGAACCAGAAGAGGTTTCCAAGGCCACATCCTCACAACAAACTCCCCTGGTGTGAGGGCTGTGCTTGTGCCATAGCAGCATTAGGGGGTTGCAGGCTCTCACTTGCTGCATTGGGTCCTGTTGCAGGCCTCACTCAAAGCACCATGTTGGCCCCAGACAGCAGCGCAGGTGGCAGCAAAGCCAGGGAAGAGATGTGCCACGTATACCGGTCGTTGTTGCAGCAGTTAACAAGCAACAGCAAGAGGCACATTGATGTGCTGACCATCCTTGCCAAGAAGAGGAAGCCCTTCACCAAGGACATTGTGTCCCTCACTGAGGCACAAAACACCGAGGTTTTTATATGCCACTGACTCCTACTTATACCCATAGTGCTGGAGGGACCAGATGGGGCAGCAGGCATGGGCGGCCTTAGGGGTTAGGAGAAAGGACATAGGGGAGATGGAGTGCTGAGGAGCACAGGAGGAGACAGGCAGCAAGAGGCTCTGGGGTCACAGAAGGAGGAATGTAGAAAGGACAACGAGAGACAGTAAAGTGGGCAGGGGATTCCCAGGAGAGAAAGACCCCATCCTCCCTCTTTGTAGTAGGAGATTTAGGTCTCATCCCACCAAAAAGCTCTGGGAGCAGGACATCCCGCTATTGAAGGCCCATCTCAGTTCCTTCTCATTCCTCCAGGCTCCTCCACCACAGAAACTGCCCATATTGTACCTCATGGGTTCGATTGTCAAGAACGTGGGAGGAGACTATCTCCCTGCATTTGCAAGAAAACTACCTCGAATATTTCCTTGCATGTTTGAAGAGGTATGCACACTTTCAGCAAAGTTCTGCAATCTCCACAGTGTTTCCTCATGGTAGAACATACGTGCTTTCCATTTGGGGTTTTCTTCTGCTGCCGTATCTTTAATGGTTTGCTCTCAATTGCTCCAGAGCAAGTTCCAGGTGTTAAAATGGCAAACTGTTCATAGAGACAGATGAAATCTTCAGTTCTACAGAAAAGGTCAAGGAATTGTTTTCTATTAACTTAACAAGCCCTACAATTGTTTGATTGGTTTAGGTGGTTGCAAATACCAAGAAAACTTTACTTCAATTTCACTCCACATGGAATGGAATTTTTCCTACCAAGAAACTCCCGGTACTCTATATCCAAGTCAATGTATTAGATCCAGCTTGGCCAATTATGCCCCTTCCTGCAAACCTGGATTTTTCCTGCATCCTTGCAGAACAGAAGTTCCCAAAGAAATCGGTGAGTTTGTGTGCCTACTGCATGCACAGATGGTGCTGCGTGTAGTTGTCACTGTGTGTCTGCTGCTGCCTGACCATTTAGTCTATTAATAAGGAAGTACGTGGCCTTTGTATGTGGGCAAGAGGATTTTCTGAACTGAGAATATTGGATAGGTGGGGGTTTAGATTTCAAAACTCTCTTCTAGATTGTGGAACAATTAAGAAGTTCTTGGGGTCTTCTTTATAACTTCTCTCCAAAACAATGCCTGTCCATGATCCTTGTCTTCCATCTCTTCTCATTGCTCACAGGAAGCCAGACTATTTCAAATAGATTTGCTCTTACAGAAGAAGGAAACTCAATCGTTGGAAGTAAAATCAGTTTCCTCATTAGATCTGCCTGGTTTGATGCCACCATCAGAAGACGGTGGTTAAGCTGCGTTGTCTTGCATTCATAAGTGAAAGCCTATGTTTGATAACTAATAATACCAAAATACAGCACCTCTGAAGTGTAGAAATAGGGGAATGATATCAGATGCTGGGCAGCTTAGTTGCCTTGAGCATGTGGAACATGGAGAAAAACTGATGCTGAAATGAGAACACGTGCCGAGATGACGTACGTCACAGTACTGACTTTGTGCTGCTGATTTTGCAGGAACATGAAAGCACAACAGAAACTGTAAGAAAAGTAATGACTACAGGGAACACAGGAAATCAGAGTCCAAGTTCAAGTCCCAACCAGTCACCATGTTCACAGGAGAGGAGTACATGCAAGAGGAGATGTGAGAGTTCACCTCCCAGTTCATCACCTCCAAAAACAAGGAAGTTATGTCAGATAGCCCTAGGCAGCCTCATGCTGAAGAAGGCTCATGCACTCCTTTGCGGACCTTTCAATACCAATCTGGCATGGTTCACTCTGGAAGGAGTTTGCCATGGATAAAATCATTGAGAAACTCATACAAGTTCCTCAGTGATAAAAAAAGCAAGTTTAGAATTGCATTCTCACACAACAATACTTCAATGCTTATTTCTGCAGGTTTCTTTGGTGCCTGCTCAACCTGGGCCTCAAGACCAACCTCAACAGCATTTCCCATATTGTGGAAATTGTGCTCACAGCCCTGCAGGAGCTCTGGGAATTCCACCACGGCGTTCCTGACACAACTGCTTAAACCAAGCGAGGGTTCTTTTCTTTTCTTTGGTGTTGTTTTCCTTTCTTCTACTTTGTTCTAGTTTGCTTCCTTCTGTAAAAAAAATAAAGTGTTAGAACAGATCATACTGAAATACTGAAATGAAACAATGGAAAAGTGAAATGAAAGGAAATGGTGAAATAACATGGTGAAATAATGAGAATAAAGAGTAAAATGAAGAAAGTGAGGGAAGGAGGGAGGGAAGCAGGCATGCAGGAAAGGAAGGAAGGAAGGAGGGAAAGAAGGAATGAAGGAAGTATCAAATAATGAGAAAGCAACAAATGAACAAAACAGAGAGAAAGGAAGGAAAGAAGGAAGGAGAGAGGGAGGGAGGAAAAGAAAGAAAGAAAGAAAGAAATGAATGAACCAATGAATGAGAAGAATACTATTTAAATGAAAGATAATTTAAATGCAGGAATGAAATGAAAATATAAAATCACACAAGAGTTTGGGTTGGAAAGGGTCTTAAAGCTCATCCAGTTCCAACCCCTTGCCATGGGCAGGGACACCTAAAAAATCAAGTTGCTCCATCCAACCTAGCCTTGAACACTGCCAGGGATAGAGTAGCCACAGCTTCTCTGAGCACCTGGTGCCAGTGCCTCATCTCCTTCCTCCCAAATTAAGTGAAATTCGATGAAACTAAATGAAATTCAATTCAGTTCTGTACATAAACTCAACATGCAACCTCTGTGAGTCTTCAGAATGCTTAAGGCTACTCTTACCAGGCGAGGACGGTGAGGAGGCTTCTCTTCCAGGGAAGCTCGCAGATCCAAACTGCTGAGCATGGGCTTGCTGCAAGAGATGCCATTTTTCCAGCCAGCCAGGCAGTGCTGCGAAGAGATGAGAGTGCTGCATTGCAGTGTTTTACCCTTTTTAATCTATTGTGGCCTGTTAGTTCTAAATAATGACTTCTGAAGGAGGAGGTTTAAGCATGTAGTTAATTTTGACTAGCAGGAAAGAGAATAAATCGCTAATGAAGCAGAACTGCACAGTCGCCCCCTCTTCCACCTTTCACCAATTACTTCTAAACCCACCTCCTGCTTTGTGAATTCCATCAACCAGCCTCTCTGAACCCATCTTCACTTGTCCAGTTCCCTAAACCTCAAAATCAGGCTTCTTCCTGCGTCTTCCCTGGAAACATCTAGGCCAGGGCTACGTTTCATTAGAACTACTACCTGCAACACAAGACCAACACTACTAATACAGTTTGAAACCCACCCTTGCCATTACTGATTTTGCCTGGTCCATCTACAATACACTGTGCATACTTCCTGGAAACTTGTCTGAGACTCCCTAACATCTATGGAAAGAAACACAGGCACCCTCAAGGTTTGGTTCATCGTGTTGAAAAGTCAATGCCTGAAATAAGTCAGCTGAATCATGCCTCAGAAGTATATAGCTCCGTACGGCACTTTCTTTTTCTCAGTGTCATATACTTTATGTCAGATGCACAAAGATACGCACTCAGAAGCACACACCAATGCTTTTCCTTGCTATCTCAGTGACACAGCTGAGAACTTTTAGTGGAAGCCCTGCCAGGGGGATGACTCCCAGATTCCCCTTCCTTCTTGCACTGGAAACAACGTACAACCTGGGCTGTGCCATCAGCATCAGTAAGAAGACAGTAACTTACCGAAGGTAACGCTAGGCTATCTTCTGGTTCAAAGCTCTTCCTGCGATGGGCTTTGTGTTTGTAGGCAGGCATAAGGGTAGACGTGGGAATGCTGACCCTGCGACCGCAAAATAGAAGTAATTGCCTACACTTTCCTCAAGGCAAAGGAAATTTGCATGCCTGCCACACTCAGAACCCAGGGGTCTTATCCCAAAGTGAACCAAGTGAAACAGGTTTGGATTACAACATTAGACACAACATGTAAAGAATTCAGATTCTGGAGCAAATTCAGATAAAACATGGACTTCTCACTGACTTCAAAACTGTTTCTGCTTACGGAAAAGATCAGTGAGGAGTTTTAAAGCAAGAGAGAGAGAACAGCAACCATGTACAGAGCAATCTGGCACTGTTTTCTCCCTCACATTACCAGCTTTTTCTTCCCTATTGTTCCCTTGTATTCTGCATATTACAAAGCAATAATTCTTAGTTACCTGACATAGGCTGGCTCTCCCAGTTTCTCTGGGGGATAGTGAGTACGTGGGATCTTACACACGGGGCAGGCAGACTCTGAATCCACAGGGACAGGGAAGAGGCGCTGGTTTAACCGATAATAGTAAACACCTGCCACACAGTAACATACCATCATGGTAATCATTGCTAGTTTGTCAGAATGCTTCTCAAGCCACACAACAAAGCAGCGTTCCACCAGTGTCACACACATATTCTATAGAAAGAACTTCCATTCCTGAAGTATCTTTTACATTGCCTGTCCCCAAATAAGTCCCTAAAAAGCAAAACCAGAACCTCGACCTCTTCAAGTTAAAAAGAGATCAGCCACTTACAAGAAACCCTGACAAAGTAAGACACGGACAGAGAGGGGATCCTTAGAAGACTCAAGTATCCTTGGAGTAGGAAACTGAATCTGGTTTAGAGGCTGCACCTAAAAATAACGCACTCTTCCCTGTCCTGCACTATGTAGGGCTTTCTCACAATGACAGGCAAAGTCTGCTCAGTTGTTTGTGCACAGAAATTAGATTAGGAAGAAATATGATCTTACACTTATGGGAACTGGTTATCAAATCTGGTTCTTCCTCAGGATCTATGGAGTCCAGAGCCCTGGGCCTAAAGAAACATGCAGTTAAATCAGGGTAAGGAGGGCAGGCTCTCTGAACAACCCCACCATTTTAAAACATATTTCCCATTGGGAGGGAAACAAAGGCCTACGAAGCCAACTTTACAATTTTGCCCTCCAATCAGACTCTACTTCTCATCTCTCTAAAGAGACACATTGCTGCATCAGCCCTTGCCCCACACCCACTTACTCTGGGTGCTGCTCATGAATACATTCTTCTCTGTTGACCTGTCGGAACTCGTGCAGCTCAGTGAAGTACTGGTCAGATTTTTCTGCTACTGAAGGGCTTGTATCTAGGAGTCCTGAGAGTGCCAAGGAAAGAGAAATGGTCACAGATTTACTGCACATAGAAAAGCACCAAAGCAAACCTCACACAAAACAGTCAAACCAAAGTCTGAAGCACCAAAATGGATACTAAGAAAAATATGCCATTGTGTCAAGCCAGAGATTTACTGCATGATTTGGGTCCATTATTGCATTCATTTTAGTTACTTGGTATCCTCTCTGTCCTCACTCAGCTTTGACATTTGCTGCCTGGCTTCCCATTCCACTGCCACATCCTCATTCCAGGGATGCACTGGTATCGCCTGGACAAGGAATGGCATCTGACAAAACTGCAGCTCCTCTGCTGAGACCTTCTACATGGCTTCTAGAGCTGCAGTTCTGTCACACCTAAACTTACAGGGGCTGTAAATTGTGTTTTAAGTCGTCATATTACTACAACATACTGCAAGCTTTGCTTCATGTTTAGGATTTTTTCTTGCTCGTAGCCCAGAAAGCCTGGGCTGCATCAAAAGGAGTGTGACCAGCAGGTCAAAGGAGATGATCCTGCCCCTCTGCTCTCGTGACACCTCACTTGGGAGTACTGTGTGCAGTTCTGGTGTCCTCAACATAAAAAGGACATGGAACTGTTGGAACAAGTGCAGAGGAGGCCATAAGGATGATCAGGGACTGGAGCACCTCCCGTATGAAGATAGGCTCAGAAAGCTGGGGCTGCTCAGCCTGGAGAAGAGAAGATGCGTGGACGCCTCAGAGCAGCCTTCTAGTACCTGAAGGGGACCTATAAAGATGCTGGGGATAGACTCTTCATTAGGGACTGCAGTGATAGGACAAGGGGTAATGGGTTTAAACTGATGGGGAAGTTTAGACTGGATATAAGGAAGAAGTTCTGTACTGTAAGGGTGGTGAGGCACTGGAATGGGTTGCCCAGGGAAGTTGTGAATGCTCCATTGCTGGTGGTGTTCAAGACCAGGCTGGATAGACCCTTGACTGGCATGGCTTAGTGAGAGGTGTCCCTGCCCATGGCAGGGGGTTGGAACTGGATGATCTTAAGGTCATTTCCAACCCTAACTATTCTATGATTCTATGATTCACCTGCAATCCAGTCGTAGCCCAGGAAAGGACGCACACACCACATGCTCGCAGGTATGGTATATTCTTCAGGGTCAGACTCAAAAGTGACGTGACCAGCTTCCTTCTGGGAAAAAAACAATCCATAAAACAACTAGCAGACATTCAAAGATACAGCTTAGCAGATGACTAAAAGCTGCTCAAATGGGACAGCTGTGCCTTAGTTTGTAGCTGGATTCTATCTATGCCTCTACAAGTAACTTGCTCAGCAGTTT
This sequence comes from Forpus xanthops, assembly GCA_032466535.1. NCBI lineage: Eukaryota > Metazoa > Chordata > Aves > Psittaciformes > Psittacidae > Forpus > Forpus xanthops. The sequence continues at coordinate 30,948 of JASSUY010034404.1, forward strand.
TCTCAAGTCACAAAAGAGGAGGCCCAGGGAAAGGCAGAATTTATCAAGGCCTTAAACAACATGCTCCCTGCATCACATATCCCCAAACATCAGGCTAACTCTGATGACTTGGAGGAAGATCATAGCAATAGCCAGCCCTTCACACCATGGAAACAAGCTATGTGGCAGCAGCACCACCCCGGGCCACTCTGCCCAAGATGTGAATCCCATATACAGAGGACAAGGTGTCTTACAGTGAACGCTGCAGTCTTCAGTTCAAGGGCTAAGGAAAGTAGGGCCTGAACAAACTGTCACAAGCCCCCAGCTGCTAAGGTTGGGAAAAGCTCTGACCCCAGCTCCGAATTTGCACAATGAGAACAGAGCAATGTTCTCTTGAGCCTTTCTCCCCCATCCTTCTACTGACTAATGAAAATAAGCAAAAAACCCATTTACCTTTGACTCTTGAGACTGAGATGTCAGCAAGACTGATTTATGAACTACAGGTGTTCTAACAACCACATGCTGCTTGCTTGTCTCTTCATCTTGGCTGCTGCTCAGTGATGGGGCCAGATGACCCTCAAGCTGCTTCTTCTCAGGGAAGCTATCTAGCAGAGTGGACTGTTTTCTGTTCTCTCCATGTCCCAGAGGGAAGGATTCTTTCTCTGGACTTCTTTCAGCATGGCCACCCCTCTCCACTTCAGAGGTTTCTCTACCACAGGTAATGACTGCAGTCACTGGCACACCATTCTTCTCCTTCCCAGGAAAGCTGGAATCCAAACCTACTGCTTCTTGCATTTTCTGTTGTTCTTGCGGTACCCCTCTGTCACTGATGCTGTGTTTAAGAGATGAACAGAGGGTTGCTCTGGCTGCGTAAGCTCCAGATTCCACAGACACCAACACTGCAGGGTCAGCTGTAGGCTCCACAGCATCAGCTGGATTTGTCTTCTGTAAGGAGAGAAACTCTCATACCACATGGCACCATTCAGATTACAAACACCTTCTGCTAGGACACTTCACTCAGTAACAGAAAATTAACCTCTCATTTGAGTCTGCTCACCCTTTTACATTCCTGTGGGGAAAAGAAGCACACACTTATTATTCAGGAGACATTATTTAAGCACCTGAAGAAGATAAGGAAGGCATTCACTTCCAGAGAAAAGCAGCTCTGCCCAATTTGAGGGATCACTAAATTTTCAGCCTTCGCGCTTAGAGGAAATAAAAAGATTATGTTCCACAAAGTTCATTCCTATCTTAGATTAAGAAACCTACACTCCTTGGGCAGGAACTATCTCTGAACCCTCTGCAAAAACATGGTGGAGCCCACAGGATAAGCAACAAACAGACACTTTTCTGTCTCTGTATTCCACATTCTACTTTCTACCAGCTCCTCTGTGTCCATCCGCCTCCTTTAGTGCATCACTCCATAGAGAGAGCTGCTGTCTTTCAGACAAGGTCCAAGTGCTTCCCAGCACTTCTAGCACAGACACAACACATACCCTTCCTGTGGGCAAGGCGACAGAGCTTTCAGGAGCTGTTCTGTTATCAAGAGACGACTTGCTGGGAAGTCTTCTTCTGATCTCTTCCTGCTTCGCTCTGAGCCTTTGCAGGAGGTCCTGGCTGGCCTGACGCAGCCTCTGCAGGTGCTCTATCTCCATCCTGTGAAGACATTCCACTGTAAAGCCAGAGGAAAGGTGAAGGACATCAATGGAGCATGAAGAGAAGGAGCAGTCTCAGGAGAAACCACTTGCAGGGGACGTCTCATAAACCCCAAAACAGATGCTGGGACACTGGGAGTGTTGATCATTGCTCCTGAGAAACCAGTCTCAAAGCTCTTTATGCTAAGAACTAGCACCACTGCATACTGCGCTCAGATGGGCTGTCAAATACTTTGCACCCAAAACCTTGCAGCTGACTGAACAGAAGCAAGAGACACTCACAAATACTAAACATGAAAAAACTCACATCAAAAAGCCAAGTAAAAGACATTAGGTTCAGAGGCTGATATTCAGGGCAACCTTATTCTGCTTCAGTGCGCTTCTTAAGCACCCGAATTTATATTGTGATACCAGCAGGATGCTCAGAAGTTCAAAATATGACTATGGAACATGAACGTATTTCCTACATCCAGAAGAAATACTGAGTCCAAACTGTCCTCCACTTCTGGAAAGAAGACTCCAAAAGGCTCAATTATGACTCAGGACTAGGGCTCAGGCAATCCCATGCCATGCATTAAGCAGTAATGGTTACTATTCTTTTATTGGGAGAGGGGGGAGAAAATGGGATAGATAGACCGATAGATCAATAGATAGAGTGGAAAGCTGTCACACTGTTCAACATAGTGACACCACCATCAGCTGCTCTACATTTGCAGAGAGTTATTTTAATTAAGGAAACTAAACCTACCCCTTCCCCCCCACTGCTTTCAGCCTGAATAATCAATTACATCCTCAACACAACTCTGTGCTTCCCCAGGACCTTATGTCCCAAAGGATCCCTAAACCCTTCCCCAAAACTCATCCCATTTGTGTTTGTGCTTGTTGCCTTGGTGACTGGACATGAGGAATAAAATGCAAGTCCAGCACAACAGCACTGGTTGGAATGAACAGGAGTGCTAACAACCAGAAAACTACAATATACCTTTTTTCTGATATATATATATATATATATATATATATATATATATGTAGCAAGAGGGGCAGTACTGGGCATAAAACAGAAATACCAGCCTTGAGGCGCTTAAACTGAGATTATTTGAACAGAACAAGCTCTCACAGGACAATGCTAAGTGCACCCTCTCATCATTGCTCATCAGAAAGCAAATACTCTGAAAACAACATCAGCCAAGGGACTTTCTGGCAGTGTTTTACCACGCAAAACCCGCTCAGCATAATCTGTCAGAAGCTGTCAGTCCTTCGTGCTCACACCCAGGGACTCGAGCTTATGAAACTGCTTTAGTCTGAACCCTTTGTGAAAAGGAGCTGAACTTCTTGGAGTCAGAAATAACGCGCGGGTGCCCCGGAGCTCAGAGCTCCCATCCCCGCAGTACCGGAGGAACCCAAGTTGTCTAACAAACAGCTACACAGACTCTCTCAGGGCCGTTTCTGCTCACACACATCGGTTCTGCTCTCCCTGCCCACAGGGGTCAGCCCCGGGCAGTGCCACACTCACCTTCCCTCTCCAAGAGGCCCTGCAGCCGCACACAGCCCGGAGCCCTCCCCGTACAGCGCTGTGCGCAGCCGGAGGCTCACCAGGCCCCAGGCCCCGGCCCTGAGGCCCTTCCGACTCCTCCCGCTCCCCCCCCAGCCGACCCCTCGCACCCTCCGGGGACCCCCCGGTTCCCCTCCAGCCTCCGCCGCCGCCACTGCCCCGCTCGGCCGCCCAGAGGCCTTCTCCGAGCCTGGGCCCGTCCCTCGGCTCCCGGCATGCGCGGAAAGGCGGGGCCGGGAGAAGCCGGAACCGACTGCGGCTGCGGGTCGGGTGCTGCGGGCCTGGGGTGCAGCTCCCGAGGTGAGGGGACCTCGGAGCCCGGGAGCACCGCAGCCACACGGGAGCGCTTCAGGGAACCTCCGTTGGGAGCGACCCGCACAGAACCACGGAACCGCGGTTTGGGTTGGAAGGGACCTTAAAGCTCATCCAGGTCCAACCCCTGCCCGGGCCGGGCCACCTTCCACTGGAGCAGCTTGATCCAAGCCGCGTCCAACCCAACCTTGAGCACTGCCAGGGATAGGCTGGCCAGTAACCGAGGACACCACTGACCATGATTTCTGTCTCCCAACACAGCATTTGCCGACCATGACATCCTGCGATATTCTCAAGAAATCGCTGATCGCATACCAACATTTTTAGTGTAACCTAAGAAGGACTCTCTCAAACTTCCCATTGGATAATTAAGTATCATTGGTCTCCTTGTTAATTTTCACAGTAAGCACACAGATTAAAGGGCTCTGCTCCCTAACACGAAATTTACACCCATTTATATCATCATCTGAGTAACCACTATGTTTACAACTGAAGAGTTTGTATCACCACACATCTTTTTGGGGGAATGATATCAGATGCGCAGCTTAGTTGCGTCGAGGTGGAACATGGAGCAAAACTGATGCTGAAATGAGAACATGTGTAGAGGTGACATATTTCACAAAACATAGAGAAATAGAAATGAACTAATTAGAATAATGCAATTCAAATGAAATATAATTAAATATAGGAATGAAATGAAATGATAAAATCATACTATAATTTGGGTTGGAAAGGGATTTAAAGCTCATCCAGTTCCAACCCCCTGCCATGGCAGGGACACTTCTAAAAACCCAGGTTGCTCCAAGCCCCATCCAACCTGGCCTTGAACACTGCCAGGGATGGGGTTCAGGTTCCTGCTCCCATAGCTAAGGAGCCAGGACAGGAAGCTGGTGCTGCGCATCACTGACACACAGTGCCACCAGCATGGCAATTCACCCTCACTTTGCCACCTAAGGGTCTTCACCTGGGCAAAGGTCTTCTTGATCTCTGGCTGTGTTTCTAGTATTATAATGAGTAGAATGAGGACAGTTCACCTAAAGGACACCCTAACAGGTTTGGTATCTACCTTGCCACATAACTCATCCTATATACAGTACACCCTGGGTGCCTTGGTTATGGTCTAGAGAGTAAGGACTAACATGCTACCTAGAGAGCATGGCTAACCTCTTAACTGAGAACAGGGACTTCAAGTAACAGCAGCATGGCATTTCAAGTAACATAACCGGTAATATAAAGGCTGACCTCTTAAATCAAGATGTTTCTACAGCTGTTTCACAAAGCAAAATAGAGAAAGATTCAGTAAAACTGAAGATAATCTGCAAAATTTTCTCCCTTCAAAAGTTCTGAAAATTATTTCAATACTTTCATTCTAACATTTAAATGTTTATTTTTATTATCTTTTGGTTGGGGTCATTATATCTTAGAATCATAGAATAGTTAGGGTTGGAAAGGACTTTTAAGATCATCCAGTTCCAACCCCCTGCCATGGGCAGGGACACCTCCCACTAAACCATGTCAACCAAGGCTTTCTCCAACCCAGCAATGGAGCACTCACAACTTCCCTGGGCAACCCATCCCAGTGCCTCACCACCCTTACAGTACAGAATTTCTTCCTCATATCCAGTCTAAACTTCCCCATCAGTTTAAACCCATTACCCCTTGTCCTATCACTGCAGTCCCTAATGAAGAGTCCATCCGCAGCATCCCTATAAGCCCCCTTCAGATACTGGAATGATACTATAAAGCCTTCTCTTCTCCAGGCTGAACAGCCCCAACTTTCTCACCCTGTCTTCCTACGGGAGGTGCTCCAGTCTCCTGATGATCCTTATGGCCTCCTCTGGACTTTTCCAATAGTTCCATGTCTTTTTTATGTTGAGAACACCAGAAGGAACTGCATACAGTACTCCAAGTGAGGTCTCACGAGAGCAGAGGGGCAGGATCACCTTCTTCATCCTGCTGGTCACATTCCTTAAGAAGGAATCTCTCAAACTTTCCATTGGATTATTAAGTATTACTGGTCTCCTTGTTAATTTTCATAGTAAGCACACAGATTAAAGGTCACTGCTGCCTAACATGCAATTTACTTCAATTTATATCATCATCTGAGTAACTACTATACTTACAACTGAAGACTTTGTATCACCACACACAGCACACATCTTTTTCAATTCATTTTTATTTGGTTTCCACTGTTTACATCATTGATATAGAAATAATTCATGCAAATTTATCACCTTAAATACAGCAGAGAGAAAACTCACTGTTAAGAGTATTTCAAAGAGCTCCATCAACGTAATACAATGAGAAAAATGAGTAGCAGCAATAAGATAAAGTGCATTTAGCTGACCTTCTTTAATAAGAGTTTGGCGAAGTTTTGGTTTGGCATTCCTGTTCTAAGGAATAGCTTATCATTCTTTATGAACATCAGAAGAGAACGGGCTCCTTGCTGATACAAGTTTTTTCCTCCATCACTCTAAATTAAAGAAGTACAGCTGCAGTTTGTTGTACAGGAATACAGCTCATAGGCCTTTCTGTTAAAAGTCTGATTGTTGATACTCAGGCTTCCAGGGACAAAGGTTACACACACACTGAAAACATTCCTGCCTCTCACATTAGCAGTTTTGCTTCTAAAAACTTTCAAGTGCTTCTTTCCTCGTTCTACAGGTTAGGTTTTAGCACAGCAGTGGGAATGCCTACACCACCACAACCTGAACACTTGTGAACACACACACTGGCAAGACCCCAGATTCTAAGAGCCCCTCAACTTCTCTCCCCTTTACAGATCAGACACTGGCTTAAAGACCAGCTCATTTATTGGACTTCCCCTAAAGGTTCAAGGAAGAGACGCTACCACGCACTTTCAGAAGAAAGCTCAACATCTCAGGCAGCCTAGAACTGTTGAGCAGTAGTACACCTTCACCTTCCCCTACCTGGCACTGACTGTTTCCTGATGTATTAGGGATGTGCTTAATGTTTTAGCTCAACAGCACAGCACACAGCCTGCTAGAGCTGTACATGATAGTTTGAGAGACTAGAAATCTGAATTTATTCACATAACACCCCCATCAAAGTAACAGTGGCTGATTCCACTTACTCTGGTATACTTCACCACAAGCCTAGAAAACACATTTCCAGAGGCAAGGACTCAAATTTCTTCCTTACTCCTTTTTGGACCTGATGCATGATATATTTATGTCCTGGTGGTCACCTGAAGAAACCAACTAAGGCCAAGGCAGCCCTCTGATGAAAACAGCTTTTCAGTTTGGGTTGGATTTAAAGTTGTCTGCTGGAAGTGGAATGTTTGCTTCCTGCATTCCTGAGACAGAACAAGAGTCTCACTGTCAGCTCCTACATGATCAAGATACCTCAGCTCTTACTGCAAATCTCAAAACAGCCTAAAATACTTACTGACATTTCACTATATTTACTCCCTCAAGTACCAGGCAGCTGCTTCTTTCTGGAACTTCTGTGACATACGAAACAAGGAGCTTGCCACAGGCACATATATGCACACCTGAGCACGAATGAGAAATCCTAAGGCCAGCTGATACCATCTGCAAGTGAAGTCTGTCAATAAAAAAAACCCTCACTGTTAGCAGCTCTGAACTCCCCTGGGACCTGCTCAAGGAGAGCCCATACTCTCTAGTTTGACACTGACCAGATTCGGGTTCTCACTAACCTCAGAACTACAGGACCCAATTCTGGATTCCTCAGACATTTTGTAGGGAACCAAAACATTATAGCCAACACATGGCAAAATATTGACCCACCAAGTGGAAAAGAAACTTTGCAACATAGGAACCTGATCCTGCTACAGGTGAAATTAGTGGAAATACCTCCTTTATCAATTCCAGCAGGAAAAGACTCAAGTCTTTACAATTCCCAAATCTGACACTCCAAAATCAAAATTGCTTCAGGGCAAATCTCAATGATTAATTTAATCTATTTGCAAATAAATAATGTCTTTAAAAAAATGAGTTGCCGTGACCCATTCTTGCCCTGGCACAACATAGAAGAGACAGGTCTGCCCTGCCCCAGAGAAGCTGCACTGCCAGCTCATTCTCACACTTTTAACAGAAGAGAAACAAAATCAAATCATATTACTGCACTTGAATATTGACTGTCACATCCTATGGGAACTCTGCATGAAGCAAAATCTCTTACAGTTTGTAATCCTCATGCTGTTCTTGTGGCCAAATTGTGGTAATGGAATTCCAAAGGCCTGCTTCCAGAAACAGCTGTGTGTTTCCAAAATGAACCCCACAGTCATCAACTCATCTCATCAGGCAGTTCATACATTCTGTCAACTGAGTGGTTCTTCCTACTTTTCTTCCTCAACAAGTTGCCAGATGCTCAGCACTACCCCCTCCACAGGACCTAGTTATGTCCTTGCAAACTATCTGTCCATGATATGAAATGGGCCAGACTGTACGATTAAGTTGCTCTTAACAGGAACAAATTAACTCCAAAGACAATAATCTTACCAAAGCAAAATCAGTCCCATTTGCTCTGGAAGAGAACTGGGTTTTGTTCACTGGTTTAAACATCCTGACAGTAATAAATGTTTCTATGAAGGGACATGGTGATTCTCTGTCATAGTCTATAATAACGGAATATTAACCTAGGAGAGAGGCCTGCATGGGCTATAAATACATTGTGAAACCATCGTTAAACCTGTGTGCAACGAATCTGGGTTTAGACAAACTGCTACTTGTCACACATACATAAACTCGGGGCTTGGAAGTCAGAAGATCTACCTTCACATAGTAAAATGAAGGAGTCTTTAAAGATGTGTCAGAATAACTTTTAGCCTGATAAATATTTGGTTTCAATTTATTACTGTACTTGATTTTGCTTTAAAAAGCCCCTGTGAATGTATGAAGCACACATTCCTTCTGAAGTAGCCTGGTCTCACAGGAAGGGAAAGAAGAGTTATCAACAGCTAGTGTTTAGAGGTGGGACACAGAACAGGGAAGCAGAAACCTATCGTTCACACAGCAACTGGAAACATAGCAATAGGCTTTTGCCTATTCCCTTCAGGGAATTCCATCACCCACCATGTTCTCTGCAGTAATTAAGAGAGCACTGAAGGGAAACAACATTGGTTTTCTGTTCTTCCCACACTATCTGCTTTGCTGCAGGTACTGATGTGTGAACATGTTGAGCTCGCTGTCAAGCCAACCCGCTTTATTCCTGCAAGGACAGAAAGTCTCCATGAGGTGAGCAGAACAGCTCAAGGCCATCTGAAAGAAGCATGACTCAAACAAGTCAACAGCCAGGCACAGAGAGGAGTGCCAGAGGCCCATTCCAAACCACCACTACCATCCCCTCCCTTCCTCAGGTCAGCAACACTTGCCCACTAATAATCCCTGAGCCTTGAGATTCAAACAGAGATTATGGTCACAACTTGATCTTACCATGTAGATAAGGAGTGTTTGGAAAATTCTTTCCAATCACCTTTGCAGGCTGAAGAAAAACATCAGACAGCTGTGTATAAAGGCAAGGATGAGGCTTTTTGCATAATTTTGTAATAGCCTGAAGGAGTTTGTAGGAGCAGAGGACTGTATTTTGATAAACAGGAAGGAACTGTAACTCCAAATCAAAAACAAGAAAAAGGGGGGTTGCAAGACAGAAGATTTAAATGACTGTCAACAGTACATGGCAAAGTACAGAGGCAAAGGGAACACGATGCAGGAGGGAAAGATGCTGATGCCTGCGCATCAAACGCTATGATGAAAGGACTGCAGTCAGATACACCCTAATCTGAATATCTTGGGGAATCCAGTGAAAAACATCTGTATGCAAACAGCTGTGTAGAGGGGATAATAAAATCTCACCTGAGCAGTTTTGCTTTGCTCTGCAGTGAATCCAGAACTTCGATTTTTTTATTCATGGCAGAAATTTCCTGCTCAAGATTCTCCCGTGTGACATCCACTTGCTGACACAAATGAGCAAACGTTCCAGCCAGCTCTCTATGAAACAAGACAAGTTGGATACAATAAGAAGTAAATCAAGAAGCAAATTCAAAGAGTAAATCTCTTTGACATATAGTGATGATGATACAAACTCAGATGCTCATCTCTCCATTTCTACACAAGAATGCGTCAGAGTATCAGAGCAACCTGAGAGGCAGAAGCACATTAAGACTAACAATCAACAGCACTCAAATACTACATCAGTGATTCAAATTTTCTTTTAAAACATGTTTTTAAATCTGGAATTCAAGATACAGAAATCTTTGTTTAACAAGGAGTATCACTGAAAAAAAACAACCAACCCAATAGCCAAACAACAGAAGTAGTTAAGGTTTTAGGTGAATACAGGAAACTCACTGTTGGACTTGGTGGCTGCAATTTGAACCTGTGTAACTGACGATGAGCTGCAACTTCTCACCAGCATACTCTACAAACTGTCTCTTGAAAGCTCTCTCCTTTGCTTTTGTGGTCCAGGTGAGGCGCTCATATACATAAAGGAGCCCATAGAGGCCAAAAGAGAGAGCAATCAATCTCCAACCCACAGCTTTCCACACCTAAAAAAAGCACAAGGAAAACCAAATGACGTGATCACCCAGTAACGATGCTGACCCCTAACAGTGGTGCCCAGAGTCTTGCACTTACATTCTGGGCACATGAATACAACACAGATAAATAACCTTGACTTGCAAGAGGTTTCATTGGTCAGACGGCTTACTACTGATGTGCAGTCTACAAAATAAACCTACCTAACAAACTACTGGGCTCTGTATGGGTTCTCTTCCAGCACATTTAAATTACGTCTATAAGTGCAAACAAACTTTGGTGCACAGAATTCCTGTTTTGGAAGTAAAAAGACATTTTTAAGTGACCACCTCCCCTCTAAGAAATCATCTGCCCCTAGACACTGTAATCCTGGCACTAAAGAAACTTAAGATTCTTCCTGCAAGAGGAATTAGTTACCACCTAAGTTATACCTCTTCCGCCTCCATAGTTTGGGGACATTCAAGATTCAGAACATCCATTATTTTCAAAGGACAGAAAAGCAGGAAGTGCTGATCTGCTCTGAAATAAATTAGGCATAGGATTTAAAATGAAGTGCTCTCCTCCCCTTCCACGAAGATAAACACGATCAGCAGCCCCTGCCAGAGATTTCTGTCCTAATTCCTCTGTAAATGAGAAAAGAAAAATGCTGATTTTTCTTTTACTCTTAGAAAAGAATCAGACTAATGCTTTTGTAATGTACTAGAAAGGGCTGCCTTCACAACAAGCCTTACTATTATGCAGAATAAGCTCAATATTTATACTGAAATGGAAGATATCAAAGGCCAATGTATTTCACTATCTGTGATCTGCAAATATTTACAGGATTCAGCAGTGCAAGAACTTTTCCAGTCAGTGCTCTCACTGTAATTATACAAATACCGCTCAGACTGCCAACGCACCACACCACCAACCACGATGATCCCCATGGAAGTTCTGGAAGTCAATGAGGCCAATCCAGTCACCATCGACACCATGATCTCTTCCTGGGTCATAGAGCCCTGAGGCAAAGGAGGCAGACTGGGATTTGCTGGTGTTAAAGGGCGCTGAACCTAATTAGAAAAGCAGTGACAAAACAAAGTAGAGAATAAGAGAAGGAAAGACACTGCCCTTCCCACTAAAGACTACAGGGGCCACTGAAAGTATATCGTATCTATCCCAACCACAAAATGAGGTATCTTACCTGGTCATTATAGCCCATCAAGGCCCGACGACCATTCTTTGGTCCCAAAAACCTGTTCACCAGCATTGTCCATCCAAGAGAGAAATGGAATTCTATGTCCTCTTGGAAGTCGGCACAAAGCTTGTCACAGTTCAGATCATAGCTGAGCATGAAGCACTGCCGGGGAATTAACATGTCTATCTGGCCCCGCAAAGAGACTGGGAGAAGGGGTTTTAAACCATCTGCACAGACAGAAAATAAACACATTCAAAAACCAGCTACTGAGTTCTCAAGAATTAACTGGACTTATAGTCTGTAATCATGGTGGTTATGGGTTGTTCCATTCTCCACAGTTCTTTTTCTTAGCACCTTACACTTTCTAAAGCCAAGCATGATGCAAAGCGAGAGATACATCATGAATTACTATTCAATTCTCATTTCTCCAGATCAACTCAGAAGGAAATCTTCCCACAGATCCTCTCAAATCCTTACAGGTAGCTGGTGAAGTTTACAGTTTAGCATTAGCTTGGAAAACAGAACCTAAAGACCAATTCTAAAAATGCATAAGCACCATACCACTATTAAAGCTTATATTCAGACAGGCACCTAGTTAAAACTCATTCACATTTCATTAGGATCTTGGTTGGAGAATCTCTCAAGCTTCCAACGTCACAGTTTCTCTCTGCTATGAGGATTAAGCTGGCTGTATATATCCATTAGCATATCACTACACAAGTTCAGCCAGAGAGTGAAAAAAGCAGGAGTAACTAGTCCTCTCATAGCAGCATTACTAATCAAGATGGAAATTCAGACAATGCTATCGTCAACTAAGACATAAGACATCAGATTAAAGAGAAACCCAGAACATCTACCTACTTATTTTGCCCTACAGTTAAAGGAAAGAGCAAGGGCACTGTTGCCTGCTGCACTGACCTATCATTTCTTGCTGCATTGTCTGCAAGGAAGCAGCAATTGCATTGGAGCAACGATCTGACATGTTACGGCCCAGGCCTTCCTCAATGTGTTTATGTAGCTCCTGACAAAGAAAAGAAGGGTTGTTAAGCTTAAAATAACCATAGGTAAGATGCAGGCTGCAACTGCTAGAACTTGCCAGCTGAAAAAACCCTCCCAGAATAGAAGCACACATTCTGTCGGCCCCCTATTCTAATATTAATTTCATTTTTACCCCCATTCTTCAGTGAAAGAGAGGAAAACTCAAAAATGCCACATGTACTGTAGTCTATGGAAAGTTCTGTCTGATCTACGCAATGCGACACATGACATGTAACAATTTATTACTGAGGTTATGAAAAAAATAAAATTTCTTAATTTTTTAATGGTTTTGGGTTTTTTTTAAAGATGTTCATTTTTTACAGAAGCTGTCCAAACCCAAGGGACATTCTAACAAAAGACTGTGTGCAATATGAAGAGCTTAACTCATATCCTGTTTGAAAGAATGTTAAGCATCTCAATGATCTGGCACAATTAATGACTCAGAGCAAAAAAAAAAAAGGCCTCTTTAAATTGCTTAAGGAACCTGTGGGAAGCAAACATCACTTATACAACCACAGAATGGTTTGGATTGGAAAGGACTTTAAGATCATCTAGTTCCAACACCCCACTATGGGCAGGAACACCTCATCCTAGACTATGTGACACAAGGCTGTCCAACCTGGCCTTGAACCTGGAGCATTTACCAATATCTTTTGGCAATACGTTACACTTACTTACACTTTTGTAAACTTTAAGAACTACTTGAGATGGATGGAAATCTGCTTGGTATTCATCTACTAGCACTGAGAGCCGTCTGATTTCTTCTGCCATTGCATTTGACACCTAGAGAAACAGCACAGGACAGTTTCTATATATCCTGTCCTAGGAGAGACACAAAACCAACACTGAAGACACACACTTCTTAGTAAAGCACTGCTGAGCACTAGGCACAACTGTGCCACACATTGTGTGCCAACTGCAATACTGATGACTTGCAAACAAAGAAGATGGCTGAGAAGTATGTAGACTTAGGTCTTCTGTAATAATGCAGACAAAGACCGAGGCAGTGCAAGACTGAAAAATTAAGGTCTTTTCTGAATACTCATAATAGTGAAAATAACATGTTACTACCAACGGTAAGACTGACATTATTCTAGACTGAAATAGTAAGGGAATTCATCTCAAGTATTTTAGGACCTCAGGAAGCATTTAAGATTGAAATATCGTAGCAGAAATAATCCCAACATTAATCAAAGTCTCACTGTTTATTTAAAGCATCTTATACAAGTCTCTCCAAAAGTTTCCCCTGAGTATTTTCCTTTTCATTTTATTACCTCAAGGAAAAAAAAACAAACCAAACCTGTCTTCTGAAAGCATTCCTTCCCTTCTGATCTCTAACTCTCACATTTCCAGTACCTCAAAGCACTGTCAGCACTTCGCATTTTTCCCACCATGCTGTAGCTGTTTCAGTGTTTTTCTGCAGCCACTCCTCCTTACCTGCCTCTCCACTTCTTCTGTGATCTGTTTAATTTTCCGCTTGTAGTCTTGAGTAAGGAGCTCCAGCTGTTTGTCAATAAAACCTAAACGCTCCTGTCGCTCCTCCCGCATTTCCAGACAGTAAACTCTAGGAGGCAAATAGGGAAAACTGCCCATCAGAAGTCAGACAAATGCATTTTTGATCTACAAATATCATTTGAATTCCAGAAATAAGAGAAATTCTCCTGTGCAAAGAGCAAAATGTGTCAGTATCTACAATACATTACATACACATGGCACAGGACAAAAAAAAAAAAAAGATGTTCTTTCCACGATACTTTCTAGCTCACCAGAAGCAAGATTACTGGTACATGTTCTTCCCACTCCCAAACACACAGTATTCTACCTGATATATTAAATCCTCATATTCCTTTAAATTATTCCTAGAATGTAAGTTTCTGTTATTCAAGCACCAAGCCCCAGCTCTCCTCACCTCTGTTCCTGGGCAGCAATATGCACAGAATCCATGATGAGACGAACATCTTCCGCAATCTGCTTTGCTCTCACCGTGTGCTGCTCAAACTTTGTTTTTACTGCTGACTGTGAGATACATTCCTGCACACGAAAAGCAGCCCAAGATTAGCCACAGGCAGAACCACAGTAACACAACTTCTCCTTCCCATAAAATCTATTTCCAGTACATGGTCCTACTCCATGTTTACAAACTCTTGGCCCCAGCCCTCCAGAAGTAAAACCTGAACAGAAGGTACCAACATAACGCTCACCTCAAATCTTCTCTCAAAGTTCTGAAACTCGAACATTCTTATTTGAAATCCATCTGCCAATGCTCCACCTGAGAGAAAGTACAAAACAACCACTTAAGTTTTGAGAAAGCAGTCAGATTTTGGACATCAGGAAATGCTCCCACTTTACCTTGAAGCCACTGCAAAAGTGCTGCTAAGCCACCTCTCTGTTTTTGACTGCTCTATCAATAATCTGACCCACCCTAATTTCATCCTTTTTTTTTTTTGACCAAGATACAGAACCACAGAATGATTTGGGTTGGAAAGGACTTTAATATCACCTAGTTCCAACACCCCTGCCATGGGCAGGGATGCCTCACACCAGACCATGTTACCCAACGCCCTGTCCAACCTGGCCTTGAACACTGCTGGGAATGGAGCGTTTACCACTTCTCTGGGCAACCTAAGGGTGTCTCACCATCCTCACAGTAAAGAACTTCTTCCTTATACCTAACCTGAATTTCCCCTGTTTAAGTTTGAATCCATCATCCCTTGTCCTATGACTACAGTCCTTGATGAAGTGTCCCTCTCCAGCACCCTTGTAGGCCCTCTTCAGATATTGGAAGGCTGCTATTCTCCACTTTTTTCCCCTGTAAGAAAATGTGAAGTTTCTGTTAGCTTTCTTTACCTCCTTCTGGCATCCCCTGAGCCTTCTGAATCCTGGCATTGAGCACTTCTTTTGCTGACACAAAGAAAATGCGATCCCCTGCCTGGGCTCGATCCACCACACCCAGCTCATCTACCAGGAAACTGGTGCACCGCTCCATGTGCTGCCGACGCACCTGAGGGACAAACAGGATAAACCCCACATGCAGTTAAACCTACTTTATGCTCCAGCTCTTCAAGGTTAGATCAGGCATCCTGATGCCCTCTGCTGATACAAAAGAATAAGGAATATCTGCTGCTTGATGGAATCTTCCAAAGGTTATCAAAGTGATCTCACTTCAAAAGCCCAAAGTGAAACTTTTGATTTCCAGCTCTGAATTTAAGAGTCCTGATCACTAGTCTATACTCCCTCTGGTTGCCACACAAAGGTAATAAAAATACAAACTGTAAAACACATACAACACTATGATTCTACCCACAAGTACCAGAGTCAAAAATGGACTATATGCAGACAGAAAGAATTTAAACACATCACAAACCTCTTCCATGTATTCTGGTTCAGAGGCAGATGCATCCCAGCGGTTATTTAAAATAAATATATTGGGTCGAGACAGACGTTCATTCACCTTGTGAAAGAACTGTTTCTCCTAAGCAAAATGGAACAAAACCTCTTCAGATTAATATGTCCATTTTTTGTCTTAATTTTTAGCCAAATTCACTGAAAAAGTAGACTTGAACATACAGTTTGCATCAATGTTGATTCAGAATTTGCCACCAGGACAAATACGTCAGCATCTAGACAGAATTTGTCAATCCAACTGTCCAGCTCTGTGGTTACATCAATGCCAGGGCTAGCAATAAAAAGAGAAGAGACATTACTAGGCCATAGAAACAGCAAAAACAGAATTTAAAGGGTCAGGAGATATGTTTTAGCTTTGCAAGGCATTAATTTCCCATGTCTGAGATACACTTTGCTGAGGTGACACAGAGTACAGCTTAGAAGGCAGTACCAATCAAGAGAAACTCCAACTGCTAACTACAGGCAAATAACTTTAATCCCCATCACAGACCAGAAGAGGGTCGATTTACTTGATATTTGTTTAATTAGTATTTGAAGACATTCTTGTAATTAATATGTGATAAGCAGGAAAGGAAAGAAAGATATTTCTCACCTGTCCATCAGCACCAAGTCATCCTTCAAGAGAGGACACTTGGAATTGGGCCACATTACGCTGACTAGGCTGCCAGCATTCAGAAGTTCATCTTGATGAAGGGCATGAGCCAGCTGGTTTACTGTCTATTAAAAAGATGGATCATTTACAACAATTCCTGCATGCTAAGACCCATTTACACATAATTATCTCCTATTCAGGGCTCTCCACAGACAATTTAAGATAAAACCCAACTCCAACTCACTTCCTCCCTGGGAGGTTTTCCACATAAAACCTACTTGACTATCCTAGTCAAAAGGCATCTGTCTAGTGAGAGTTTACTGTCAAGAAAGGCTACTGAGGAGCTACCAGGAAGTCTGTGCTCTCTGCCAGTCACATAGAGCTTAGAACTTCCCAAGTCATCATTCTGGGTCCCTGCTATCACTTACAAATACAACCTATCATCTTTTTCATAAAATGAAAACATTTCACCCTGTAACTTGCTCCATTCCTCCCTTCCTACATCTAATAAAAACCTGTTCTTCATCTCCACTCCTTTAATGATTAAATTATTTATCTGTGAAGCTTATTCATAGTACATTTATTTTTTTTGCTCCTTTTTTCCGGCACTTCTGAAGAGCTCTTATGCTTAAGAAAATCGTACCTTAACACTTTTCTTTTCCTCTGAGCCTTCAGTAAGAAGGAAAGCTTCATGTCCATCTGTCCCCTCTACACGCAGGAAACAATTAGTGGTGTGTCCAATTCCTGAAGGAAGGACTTTGTCCCATAGCATGGCATTTATCACAGTGCTTTTCCCATTGCTTGTCCTGAAGTCAGATTAAAGAACAGTATAGCTAGGCTTCTGAGACTTCATAGCAGCCTTCCAGTATCTGAAGGGGGCTTATAGGGATGCTGGGGAGGGACTCTTCATTAGGAATTGAAGTGATAGGATAAGGGGTAACGGGTTCAAGCTGAAACAGGGGAAGTTTAGACTGGATATAAGGAAGAAGTTCTTTACTGTAAGGGTGGTGAGGCACTGGAATGAGTTGCCCAGGGAAGTTGTGAATGCTCCACCCCTAGTGGTGTTCAAAGCCAGGTTGGACAGAGCCTTGCATGGCATGGTTTAGTGGGACGTGTCCCTGCCCATGGCAGGAGGGTTGGAACTGGGTGATCTTAAGGTCCTTTCCAACCCTAACTATTCTACGATTCTATACTCACTTTGATGTTACAGAGAGTTCCCTATACCCAAGCAGTACCACAAGCATTAATAATTTAGGTGCCAGAGACAGCTTACAAAAATATTTTGTTATTTTCTTATTTTAAGTATGCTTTGGAGTTGAAGAATTACATGCTACAGCATTTGTTTCCAGTTTACAAGAGGACTAGTACCAGGGACATGCCCATTACAAGCAAAAGCTAGAGCATCAGTGTTTCTATAAATATTTTTTACTGGCTACAGTCCCAAAAATGGCAGTTGCTTTACTGAGTGGGGAGTGTGGGCAACAAGCACGTGACTCACCTGCCAAAAAAAGCAACTTTCATGTGTCGCCTTGCCAATACTTCACTAATGCCATTCACTTTTGACAGGTAGCCTTTGACTTCCAGTACCTGCTCCTCTGTGGTGACAGGATCAAGCTCTACATTCTTGTGTGTGTCTAAAACCAAAATACATCATGTTTGAATTTCAGAAGTCATCTGTCTCACTGTTCCTCATAATGTAACATACATAACTAAATGCTCATCTGTGTCCCCAAGACTGTGTGGGCAATCTTGACACATGCGATTACACCCTAGGGCAATTTTGCATCAGTGTTCATCAGCTGGTCTGTGTAGCTAATAAACATTCTCAAACTTAGAACTGCCAGTACAAAGGCGACACTTCAAATACTCCAACACCCTTAGTAAGTCTTCTGTATGTATCTTTAGCTGCTGAAGCCAGTTATTGGCATATGCTACATGTCACTTGCAACATGTCTAGGTAAGAAGTGAAAGAACTATAGGCAAAAAACCTGAAGGGTCTCGTATAGCTTAAACCCCCAGGCAACATAAAGAACAAGCACAGATCACTAACTAGCTGTTTCCTCACATGCATGAACTTGTCAGCTTGAAAATATGAACCCTGAACTCCACCCAAATTTAGTAAAATAATCTTATTATAAATACTGATATATAAACAGCATGAGTGCACAAACAAGAACAGGTCTAGCAGTGTCATTTAACTGAATGAGAGGGTTCTGTTGTTTGAGTGAAATACTGTTACACACCTGCAGTTCAAGAATCCAGCCTACCTTCCAGGAATGAAGAGCTCTCACTGATGTATGCAGCCAATTGTTCAAAGATACCATTGATTTTCTTCTTTGCAGTGACAAAATGTTTCAGTGGAGAAGCATTTACTTCAGCCATGTGTCTTTTATCCTTCTTCACTGCAACTATTGACTTGGAACGAGTAAACAGCAGGGACATTGCGCTACAGGGGAAAATACAGTAAATAAAGGTGGCTCACCAAGTGAGCTACAACTTGAACTTGCTATCCAACTAAGCATCCTACCAGTAACTAACTAAATACAAGTGCTAAAAACAGCCTTCTTTCTTACACAAAGAAACTGCCGTTTTCTACAACTAGAAATTACTCGTATCCTAATGAAGAGTCCATCCCCAGCATCCCTATAGGCCCCCTTCAGATACTACAAGGCTGCTATGAAGTCTCCACTCAGCCTTCTCTTCTCCAGGCTGAACAGACCCAACTTTCTCATCTATCTTCATATGGGAAGTGCTTGAGTCCCCTAATCATCCTCGTGGCCCTCCTCTGCACTTGTTCCAACAGTTCCATATACTTTTTATGTTGAGGACACCAGAACTGCACAAAATACTCCAAGTGAGGCCTCACAAGAGCAGAGTAAAGGGGCAGGATCACCTCCCTTGATCTGCTTGCTGGTCATGCTCCTTTCAATGCAGCCCAGGATACAGTTGGCTTTCTGGGCTGCAAGCGCACACTGCCGGCTCATGTTCATTCTCTCATCCCCCAAGTCCTTCTCCTCAGGGCTGCTCTGAATCTCTGCCCAACCTGTAGCTGTATCTGGGATTGCTCTGACCCAGGTGTAGGACCTTGCACTTGTCATGCACCAAAAGAAGCATAACCAGCAGGTCGAGGGAGGTGATCCTGCCCCTCTACTCTGCTCTCATGAGATCTCACTTGGAGTATTGTGTGCAGTTCTGGGGTCCTCAACATAAAAAGGGCATGGAACTGTTGGAACAAGTGCAGAGGAGGGCCATGAGGATGATCAGGGGACTGGAG
>JASSUY010034405.1:0-40658 GCA_032466535.1 Forpus xanthops
GCCCCCTTCAGATACTGGAAGGCTGCTATGAGGTCTCCACGCAGCCTTCTCTTCTCCAGGCTGAACAGACCCAACTTCCTCATCCTGTCCTCATAGAGGAGGTGCTCCAGTCCCCTGATCATCCTCATGGCCCTCCTCTGTACTCGTTCCAACAGTTCCATGTCCTTTTTCTGTTGAGGACACCAGAACTGCACACAATCCCTGGCAGTAATCAAAGCCAGGTTAGACAGGACCCTTGGGCGATATGGTCTAGTGTGCGGTGTCCCTGCCCACGGCAGGGGTTGGAACTGGATGACCTTAAGGTCCTATCCAACCCAAACCATTCTGTGATTCTATGATAAAGATGGCTTTGACATAAGTTTTTACTGAAAACATTGCATGGTAAAGGGATATACCTATCATGGATAATTTTGTTGATGTATTTTAAATGTTTTTAACAACTGCATACCTACTCAAACATCTCTACAAACCTATGTCATTGCTGAAATTTCAAAACAAAGCAATTGGGGCTTTTTCCCCTTTTTTGCTCATAAAGTTTAGTTTTATATTTGGAAGACAGATGTGTACTTGATACACAGAGAGGCAGCCCTCTGAATGTTATATGTAGCTACTGTGAAAAATATTCTTATTCTAGTAACACCAAAATCATACGGGATAGAAATATATTAACAGATTTCAATTCTCTTTATTTTCTTTCTTTTTGTTTTCATTTTACTGACTCTCAGTATCCTGAACATTACACCAAGGAATATGGGTGGGTGCAGGATTTGGTAATCATTCCCATGACTTTATAATGCAAAGCATCACATAGTGGCACTGCACCTCAAACGCATAACCCTGTCAGAAGGCTGCTTAAAGAGATAAGATGTTCAGTTACCAGTCTTATTCTGAATATCCATCACAATGGGGGCTGCAGAACAAACATAAAAGTTATTTTAAGCCCTACAGAAATTGCTTCAACTTGCTCTGCCATAGGCTTAGAGACACAGAGAGGCAAATCCAGGAGGCAAAACCACTCCATAGCTTCCATTTCATACTATTGCTCATGCTGGGAAACAACCCTGATGCCCTATCTGCAGGCAGCCCTACCTCTGCTAGCCCCAGCTCCCCCACTGTGTCACCTTTGGGGCTGTTCTGCAGACACAACTTGCAGTCCCATTCAACATATGCGTGCATTAGACATGGTGTTCAAGTGTGCATGCATCAAGCATTAGATATGGCGTTCAAGCTTGGTTTAATTGGTTTTGTGGAGGTCTCAGTACACTGTTTTTTAATAAGGCTGCTTGTCTTTGTGAGCCTTCTGGCCTTTCCAGAATGAACTGTGACATTTACACTTACCTGTGAATAAATCCACCAAAAAGTCTCCTTAGAAGTTCTCCCCAACAGAGCAAGAAGCCATGAGAAATAGACATTTTAAACATAAAATGAAACAGTCTTGTTCAGAGCAGGTATTCCTGATGCATATGAGGATAAATGCCAAAACCAGCCAGACCTGTAAGCATAGATAAGGGGAACTGATGTAGTGGCCCAACTTAGCTGCTGGGAGAGGGAAACGCATTTCTCAGGCATAACAGGAGAGTGAAGCACAGATTGCCCCCCTGAACCCAGAATTGCCTTTGGGAGGGAGCTCCCCTGACATTGCCAGTGTTTGCATCATCTTTATTTATGTAAGCGATTTATCACTCTCCTGGGGTGCAACTGCTGTCTGTCTGAGCTGGCTTCAGACTAGACGTGCAACACTCATTACTCAGAGCATCTTATTACCTCCTCAAGCTCCTGGTTGAACAAGTCCAAACTTCCCAAGAGCCAAGACAAATCTGTGCCCAAAACCATGGGTCAAATGGACACCTTTCCTTCCACCCCATGGGGCCAGATCCAGCCAACAGCCACAGAAACCATCCTTCCCTCAGATGAGTGATGTTCTTATACACTGCCTTCCCCTGGTCCCTTGGCCAAACACCAAACAGGACCCCAGAGTGAGGTAAAGCTGGGAGGGGGACAACTCAATATGGACTAGGAGCTCCTTATAGATAATCTTTCCTTAAATCCCTCGATTCAGAGCATAAGTATGAGCAGGTCAGAACTTTAAACTAGAAGTCTTTGCTTCATAAAATCAACTATGTGAAGAAAGCATCATTTACCTTCATGTTGGTTGCAAACCCTTCTTCTGCAGATACCGTAAGTTTATGTCTTCAGGTTTTTCAGGGCATTTTCTTCCCATAAGCTATGATCTTCTCTGAGAAATGCTGTGAATGATGTGCAAGGTACAAATATAACATCCGTGGTCCCCATCTAAGTCATGCACCTGCAGTAGGAAAAAGAGCCAGGAAATGAAGGGGTTCTGGAGAGGTCAAAGGATGCCACAAGCTCCTTGGAAGTGCTGTCAGGGTAAAGGTGACAGTCGTTTCAACATCAGATTCATCACTCCCCTTGTTTTCCTATCACTTTGGACCATGGTAACTGAAGTAGTGAGACGCTTTGCTTTAAGCACAAGAGCAAACCTCCCTGTACTTGTCATCCACCTAAAGCTCCACAGGGATACACACAGGGAACCATGTCTTTTGTAGAGCTGGACCTCAATAATCGGCACTGCCACAAGCTCCTGTCACTAGTTACAAATATTAGATGTTTCTACCAAAAAAAAAACCCACAACTGTTCTTTTACAGATGAAATGCAGGAATTGGCTCCTGCTGAACTAAAACTGCTCTGGGTGCAGAACTCTTTCACACAGGGCTGTAAGTACCATGACATAGTTCAGCTTGGTTTCCTCCAAAGGGGATGCCCTGAAGCCAACAGAAGTGTTCAGCGTGTGACGAAGAGTTAATAAGCTTTAATAACAATAATAAAAGATTATTCTATCATATCTGTTTGTCTAAAACACACTGGTTGTGCTCATGCTACTTGTCAGTTTACTTCTATATGCCAAAGTCACACTCAGACTCACAGACAACAATTCACTGCTCCCCAGAAACAACCATTCCAGCAAGGGATGAGATACAGATCCTTGAAAACCATCAGAGAGAACTTCTCCAGTTGTAAATGTTCCTTGCTCCTTTCTTCTCCCTACACAGCAAACACAAAATGAGTACTGTGGTCTCTGCTGGTACACAGTAACACTGCCAGCGGTTTACTGGGGATAATTGGTACAAGCATCCCCTCGTCCTCCAGGTACATGCAGAAGCAGTTTGTGTTTGTCACTTGAGGATTCACTTGCTGTAATCTCTGGGTGCACCAGATCTGCTTTCAGCATTTAACAGAAAGCAAATCTCCCCTTTACTGTAAATAAATAACCCGGAAATAAACTGAATTAGACTTGACTGCTACCAGGCACTGAGTTTTAAAGCAAACCATACCCTTCCTGCTTTAGATGCCAAAGAGTGTTTTAAATCATATTTATTAATGCGTTTGCAAGCATTTCTGACTAAGTCAAAATAGGTTTGAGGTGAGGTGC
Source organism: Forpus xanthops (assembly GCA_032466535.1). Lineage (NCBI taxonomy): Eukaryota > Metazoa > Chordata > Aves > Psittaciformes > Psittacidae > Forpus > Forpus xanthops. The sequence goes on from JASSUY010034405.1 coordinate 3,453, forward strand.
TTGTGTTTAATAACAACCCTAACTCCCACTGCCTTAAAACTAGATCCTCTGAATTCCCTTCTTTCCTTCCACACGGCCTGCAGTTATCTATAAAATGACACTGAAGTCCATAACCGGGATTGCTCCTGCTCTGCTGGTGCCTCGGAGCTGCCACATCTCAAGGACTGAACACAAGGAGGTCAAACCCCGACTCTTCGGCTCACTTTATTTCATCGCGCAAGGGTCTCCCGAGCCTCTCCATTTGCTGATCTCTGCTGCCCTCTCCTGCAGGAGCTGGGGACTCTCCTTCGAGGATTTGAATGAAGAAGCCGCGTTTATCCAGGCTGTTAATGGCGACTTGTTTAAACCGCGAAGGGATGGGGCAGGAGGTTTAAGTTCAGGGGAAGATTGAAGTTGAAGAGGGAAAGTGCTCAGGATAAGGAAGAAAACTTACTAACAGTAATAATAATGACAACAATAAATACTAAGAATAGGTATATTCAGATAGCGATGTGTATTTGTAGGCTCTGCTAGGGAGATATCCAGCAAGAGAAAAGCAAGTTTAGAAGTGGTAAACTCATCTCCAGTGTGTATATAAGGAAGTAAATGCTCTGTTGCTCTCGTGAGAAGCACAGTAGCTGGTTTTCTGCCTTGACTTCCTACTGCAGCCAGAGTCAGGCTGAAGCACAGAGCAGTGCATTCCCCACCTTGGAGATTCTCCAGCTATGGCTCAGAAATCAAGAAGCTCAGCCTTCCCCTTGCCTTCAGATGGTAGAAAATGAGATCTGTGGCTTACTCAGTTTACAGAAATAATGTCCGCATTATTCTCCATATAGGATCTGTGCACTTCTATCAATAGCAAAGCCTGATCTTTATTTCTCCCCTCCATTCTCAGCATTTCTTCACGCACCTATTCACACCCTATATACTGTGCTTTTTTCCTTTTCATTCTGTCTACCTTCTCTGTTATTATTGAACTCATCCAGCATTTCTTTGAATAAAAGCTGGGGAATCACTAAGAAGTAGATTGGGAGATCTGCTGGGAATAATTTCTAAGACTGCTTTCACACTATCTATTGGGTTTGAAAGCTGAAGTTATATAGAATGGTAGGATGGTTTGGGTTTGAAGGGCCCTTAAAGCTCATTCAGTTCCAAGCCCCTGCCATGGGCAGGGACACCTTCCACTAGAGCAGCTTGCTCCAAGTGCCATCCAACCTGGCCTTGAACACTGCAAGGGATGGGGCAGCCACTGCTTCGCTGTGCACCCTGTGCCAGCGCCTCAGCACCCTCACTGGGAAGAGCTTCTTCCTTATATCTAACCTAAATCTCCCCTCTGTCAGTGTAAAGCCATTACCCTTTATCATATCTTAAGATATTATCACAGAATATAGCATAAGAGATATATATAACACAAGTATATAGTAACATCACACTGTACCATGTATCATACTACAAGATATTATCATAAAGTACTGGAATTTCACAGAAATGCAAACATTTTAACAGTTCAGAAAAGAAAACGTGGTGGAACGGGAAAGAGAAAAATACACTTCTCAAATAATTCTGTGGCTGAAGAATTTGCCTGCAAAGCAGTCAGAAAGGATAAACAGAAGATTTCAGTTCAGTGCGAAGAATGTGTCTTGGCTTTTTGATGGGATGGTTGTGGCATAGAATAATAATAAAACCCCCTACACATTGGCTTAGTCCTACTGTGAGAAAAAAGCTGCTACCAGAAAACATCGGGACCAGGCGATCACTGACAAATTACCTTCCTGCTCTGTTTTCATATTAGCAAGGTTGCTTTTTCTTGCAATGCATTAATCTGCCCTTCAGCTTGCTTTTAATCAAAACCAGGTTTAACTTTGTGGAGTGGAAAAAGAAAGCAGATGCTGAGGTAAACCACAGAATAGAACTGGAAGAAACAGTCACAAAGAAAAGTCTCTATGGCTTGATAAGTATGTAAGAACTATTTTCCTAGAGGGGAAGGAGAAAGAAAACCCTCCATTTTGTTCCACTTTGGAAAAATGGCTACGTCTGCCTTCTTTTCCCCAATGTAGGAAGAATTAGCCACTTTGTACAGTATTTTTGCATGCAACAACTCTTATTTAGTTGTGCAAGATACAAAAAGCATGAAGTGAATGGTGATGGTTTGCAAAATGCTCATGGAAATAAAACTTTTGGGTTGTTGGGAATTAAGAAACATAGAAACAAGTACTCCAGATTAGGCAGTTCATTCTACGTATTGTTGTAGGCAAGCAACTACAAGTCACTATAGATACCAGTTAGCATTTCAGATGCAAGAAATTACTGAAATAACATGGTAAGATAGAAGAGATTTGGGTATTTGCAACTTCATGCCTTGGGTTTTGGTTTTGTTTGATTTTAGTTGGGGGGTGTTGCTTGTATTTTGGGGCTATATTTTCTTCTTTTTAATGACTTAACATCTTCCAACTACTGATGGCATACATCATCAACGCCTGATGTGTGCTATGTCCAATGCAAATGATTGTGTTGGTAACTTCTAATACAGATGTCGCAAGTACAATTTTGTCATCCAAAATCAAAACCAAACCCCTCACCCATTTCTTTCTCCCCAGAGGCTTCAAAGCAAAAGCCTGGTTTCCTGTTCTGCACAAGCAACCTGAAGCCAGGCTACCCGAATGTCAGACCCTCACATCTGCATTCACCTCTCTGTGCGTTAGCAAGCACACAGGGAACAGATCCAGCAAAATGTTAACCTAAAAACCTCACAAAGACCTTTAAACATACTAACCCCATCATTTTCCAGCCTGTTCAGCCTCTCTTGTGACTGTGCCATACAAGTACCAGCACAAGAAAAAGAAGAGCATGGGTGCAAAGTAAGTGAACATGGGCATGGGAGCACACCATTTACTGCCCTAGCTCACCAGGGACTGACTTAGCCCTATGTTTGTGCAATCACCTAGCTCCTAGCTGAGAGGATGGAGAGTACGCATTCCTTTACAGCCAAAGTGCTGTAAAGATATGCCAGATTATTCAAAGAATTAAGAACTGAAGAAGAAATGCTTTTTGGGGAATTCTATCAGTCAAGGGAAAAGACTAACTAATATTGCTCATATCCAGGAGCATGGCTTATCTCAACTTCTTCAAGAGAAACTGCAGAGTAAAGTCAGGGTGTTCTTGGTCAGCCTCCATCCAGAGATGTGAATGCTCAGAGAAACCTTTCTTCAGCACGTGGCTTCAGCATTAGGTTGAAACCCTTCTATCCGGGGCAGCTCTGCTGAGTTTCCTCTCTCCAGCCAAAACACAGCTCAGCCTTGCTTGTCTTCGGCCCCAAACTAGGGAGCAGAGCAACCAGTGAGTAGCAAGAGAAGGACAAAAGCCACTGACCTCTTTAATAAGAGAAAACATGCCTTGCCATCCCAAGAGGCCAAGAAAAGACTTTCTGACTTTGTTTTCAGTTGGCAAAGGCCAAAAATAATTCAGAAGTTGTAAAGGTGCTTCTGATCTGGAGGAAAGATCAAATTATTCTCAAAATATGCAAAAATGTCCATATGCTTCCTGACGTGCATAATTCTCTGGTTTCAAAGATACTTCCTCTGGCAGGACAAGGAGTGGAACTCCTATGCAAAAAGGAGTGTAAAGCTGCCGCATTCATAGCTGTGTACCAGTGCCCAGGATGCCCCTATCATCCACAAATTAATTTAAATCAGCTTCTTTGCCAGTATTTTCTCAGGCAAATTCTCTTAAAGTGGAAAAATTAATGTATCAGAATCACAGAACAGTTAGGGTTGGAAGGGATCTTAAGATCATCTAGTTCCAATCCCTCTGCCATGGACAGGGTCACATCACACTAAACCATGTCACCCAAAGCTCTGTCCAACCTGGCCTTGAACACTGTCAGGGATGGAGCATTCACAACTTCCCCGGGCAACATATTTCAGTGCCTCACCACCCTTACAGTAAAGAATTTCTTCCTTATATTCAATCTAAACTTAAGTTTTAACCCGTTATCTTCCATCCCCAGAGATTCCAGTTGTTCTCCAAACACTATGTCCATAGCTTTCATACATGTCACCTTGTTCCTCTACAACAGAATGCTTACCAAACCACCAAGTAGCGCACAATGACGTTCATCAGGAGCTACAGAAGAAAACTGCTCTAGAAGATTGCATAAAATCTGTTTGGACTAAAAAGGATGAAAAGAGTTTCTTTTAGCTCAGAATAAGAGAGAACTTGCAAATCTACAATGCAATGGACACCGTGGAACACGACTGATGGAGTAAGTCAATGTGACATGGGAAGTCTTGAGTTTCATAGCTGGAGGTTACAAGTACTGAATAACCTCTCTTGTATGTACAGAACTAAACGCTGTGGTAATGGCAGAGAAGCTTTTCAGCAGAAACAGAGCAAAAAACGTAGGGAGAAAGGCAAAGCAGCCAGTGGTGCTCCTGGTATAACCAGGTTTGCATCACTTCCTCCTCCCCTTTCTCCTTCATTTCCCTGGACCATAGCACCACACCATAGCTCCAACTTGGCTTAAGAGGTGGTTGCTTTGTTTAATTTACTGCTGCAATTTACGTGCTTCAGTATCATGGCTTAGTAGTAGGGAAAAAAAAGCAAGAACAGGAGGGTAGCACAAAGGCAGAACTAAAAGAGAACAGCTATCTCCAGCCAGGGTGATTTTGCTGCCATTCATCTGTGCATAACTTCGCATTTTGTTGTTCAACTGAAAACCAGTTTCTTTGTGAATAAAGGGGAGATGAAAGAAAGAAGGGAAGAGGGGAAGAGGGGAAGGAAAGGGAAGAAAACCCCACGAAAATCAAAACAAGTCTTCAGAGGTGGGGTCCTGAGAACTGAGGCTGGAAGACAAGACCAACTTTATGACATACTGAATAAAGAGCACGAGAGTACAGTGATGTGATCAAAGCTGTGGTTCATGGAAAATGACACCTGCAGCAGGAATCTTGCTAAGTCTTCATAACACAAGATAATAATAGAGCTGAAGCAAGAGAAAAGAATTACACAGTAAATGCAGACAAGAGATAGAGAGCCTGAACACCCTGAGTATTTGGAAACGTGCTGAAATGAGGTAATATTATAGCAAGTTAAATAGCAGAATTAAACTGGAATTACATCTCCAAAGCTGCATGTGCTATACGGCACTTTGTGGTGGAAAATGCTTGAAAAGTTGCTGACTCCCAGGTAACACAGGGACCATGTTTTACAGGTTTTCCAAGGGAACCAAGTCTACCTTCTGGAGAGACACCTCACATCTCCTGTTCTGAATGCAGCTTGAGATGCCATACCAGAATGGAGGATCTGAAAGTCTTCCTAATAGCCCAGTGCACTGGAACAAGCCTGGAGATGGCAATTGAAAACACTCAGAAAAGACAGGCACGTAGAAATACAGTAACCTTTGCCTTTGTATCAGTGCCACTCCAGATCCCGCAACCATCAGTGGTAAAAAAGCATCACTGTGAAGGGCTAGAAGCTTCACCAGGAGGGAATCATGAGTATTACGCATTATACAACTGAGGAACTGTGATCTGTAAAGACATGCTGTGCATGGTTCTTTTTGTTTAGTTAATGTCTATGACTGCTTCTTACAAGCTACTGCAAAATTTCATTCACAAACAATACAGAGAAAAACATTTTCAAAGGGTCACCAAAATGAGGCCAGTGCCTGAAAGAAAATGACCGCTCATAAAAAGCATAGGCTAACTTCCTTTTGCAACTGAAATTTGTTGCTTATAGCTTCTTGTTAGAGACAGCAAGTGAAATAGGAGCCAGACAAGTCGAATATAACTCTACTACCTCCTCCTACACTACAGTGGAAAGTAATGACAAAACACTAGGGTGTTTTTTAAAGCACCTATTGTCATCTGGATTGAACACTGCATAACACTATTGCTCAGTAACCCTCTGGAAAGCAGTCACTGAACTGGAGTTTGTCGGTGGGAACTGCACTGAACTCCAGGCAGTATTTGCTAAATGAAGCAGCTGTGACAATGACATGGGGTAACAAAGTATTTTCAACTTAGGGATCAGATACCCAGAAAGGAAACCACTGAGTATGGTTTAAACATCCTTCCCTTTGCCACCTCCTGAGTTTGGAATCTAACAGACAATCTCGATTTACTTGTAATGTCTGCTGCCCTGCTCATAAGCTGTTCTATAACGTGTAATCACAAACTCCCATCATCCGTGATTCCTCCTCCTGCTGCTGCTGCATTAAAAAGTAGGGAGGTGGAGGAAGGAGGGGACCAACAATTTCAATGAATACCATGGAAATAAACCTAGTATCATGTAATTGCTTATCTAAGATTTTCAAGGCTGAAATCAAACTTAAGCTTCTCTTCCTTCAGCAGGCATAGGGGGGCACCACTTACCTTTTGCAATTGCACTTTAAGTCTGTTTGTTGGTTCCCTTCTCTTGAGCATACACATTCTTCTTCCACAATTACGTCCAAGCTAAAAAAAAGCTATTTAAATCTTAAAACAAGCAAACAAGTTAAACATAAAGAATTTACAGAATTTTAGAAAATAATCTATATTTCAAATACATATGCTTGATATATTTTGATATATATATTCAGATATATTTTGCAAACCCAACACATTTCCCTTTAAAGAATCTGTGATCATCATTGTTTTCTGTCTCTAGGGTCAACTGCTGCAAAGCATCATCTCTTAGATTTACTCAGACACTGAAGACATCAACATTCTGGACCAGGTTTTCTTGATGTATAATATATGCCTCTATCTGCTTGCAAAGTTTCTAAATTAGAAAACTACATTTTAATGGAATTATAAATTTGCAGCACAATACTAATCGTTTTTACATTGCAATGAAGTAACTCATTTTGTCATTTTCCATAGGTTATTCCCCCTGAATCAAATAAGTGCATGTGTATATAAATGTGCGTACATGCATGTATAAATATATGTATGCACACACAATATGCAACAATTTTTTGAGAAGTATTTCAGAAATTGATCCAATTTAGGCAATTGTGGACACTTATTCAATAGGATTAATTCACAGATATTGCTTTCATTGTGAGGCACATCATGCTTTAATTAAAACTCTCATTAGGGCTTGCTTGTATTGAAACTAAGCTGCTAGACTATTTTCTAGTCTTTTAATTACAGCCAGAACAAGTAAAATTCATTATCACAAAACTCAATTTGTTCTTAACCTGCAAGAATCACACCAGGAGTTGAAAGAAATAACCCTGTTCTTAAGATCAGGTACTACCACAAGAGGCCCATGAGAATATTTACCATAAGCTTCTCTCAGGTTGAAAAACCACTAGTTGAATGCAAGCACACAGATCTAGAAAGAACACATCTGTAGGACTGAATAATCTTCACACAGATGTACAGATATCAGAATGCTTCACTGAAACGAAGACAACTTTTCCGTCCCCAGAAAAGTTGTTTTTATGCATGTTTTTTTGTCAGCCATACAAGTCTAGAATGATGTATATGATATAATGAAAGGGATGATCATCACCAATTAGGTTGTTTTCCACCTAGTTCTTCATCTAGACACCCCAAATGTCCAAACTTTCCTTATTTATGGACAAATATCCAAGCCTTTTGCAAATGAATCTTCAAATAGTTACTGAATAATCTGCTCCAACAATCAAACATTACAATTAATGTAAGAGTCATGTTGAAGGACAAGTGGATACAGAATCTCTATACATTGGCTTGAAAACCCAATTCTACCATTTCTTCATAGCCAAGAATGGTCAAACACAGGTTCCAGGATTATGGCTGCATGACAGACTTCACTGTTGACAGCAGCTTTAAAATGCAAGACCTGGAAAATATTATAAACTTCCATTGCACTTGAGCTATTCACAGTGGTTTGAGGAAAGAATTTTCTAAGGGATTTAAAGCAGTTAGAGTTATATTTATCGGAAACTTTTAAAAATTCATTTGGTTCACTTACTTTAAATGTTCCAAACTCTCCTGCTTGTCCTTCAAACATACAAGTGAGAAACTTCTCACATTTCACTCACTACAAGCCAATTATACACAGACAGCTATCTGTACTTTTCTAAACAACTTCTAAACCAAAGTGACAAAAGCATCTGAAGAGCCAAGAGGAACATTACATGAACTAGGAAGGAGAAAAGCGAGACTTCACTGACACTGAGCATTGCTGAATGCATTTCATATTTTTGAGAATCACAGAACAGTTTGGGTTGGAAGAGACCTTAAAGCTCAATCAATTCCACACCCCTGCCACAGGCAGAGACACCTTCCACTACAGTAGGCTGCTCCAAGCCCTGTCCAACCTGGCCTTGAACACTGCCCAAACAAAACCAGGATGTGCAATGCTTGCTGGCATCGGCTGAGAAGGAAGGAAAAGTTTCGTATTACTGCCTGTGGGGTAGCATGAAAACACAAAGGAAATTATTCTCTTTCATTACTTATTTCCTTGCTTTTAAAAATCAGGAAGTGCAGACAATGTCCTGCTCTGATTTGACCTTTTATGTTTGCTAGTTAAGCTTGGGAATTGATACTCCTCAAACCCAACTGCATTGGTACTAATATGGAAAATGTGACTAGTGTGTATAAAGGATAATAACTCTATGTACTAAACCCAGCTCTGAGCACTGTTCCGGTCCTGAAGGCAAAATAACAACAATTACAAGATGGCATTTTTATATGAAATCAAGACACACAGAGATTCTAAAGGTGTTTGATTTATTTAGTGTGATTGCATTATTATCCAAATAAACGTTTCAATCACTTTTACACTCTCTATTCATCACAAAGGCTTCATTTGGGAATGCCACACAATATTCTACAACCTTCACACGTAAGTTTATAGAAACATTCAGTATTAAAAGGCCTTTGCAATGTGTTTAAAAACATTTATACACAACTGCATATTCAAGCAGATTTTTCTTCCAGAGACCCATTGACAAACAATTCTATGTGATGTCTCTCAAAGAAAAAGTTTTGTATGCTTGCATTAACTATGTAGGAACCCTGTCCACGAGTACTGCTACCAATAACAGGAGTAGGAAATAAGGAATGCTGTAGTAGTGAAAGTGAGCCAGAATTTAGGATTAATTTTAATGACAATTAATGACAATTTTGCTCTGCTCTGCTGCTCACCAGTTGATACTTAAGGCAAACTTAATTGTAGACTTATTTTCCCAAGCTGAAGTCACTACATAAGTGCTGTCCATGCTGCATCGAATAGAAAGGATTTTAGGGTATACGCAAGATGTGGCAAAAAGAAGTAAGATACAACGCAGTTAAAACACTTTTATGCTTAGAGTGATGAAACTCCTGTTTTCAATTAGTATAAAAAAAGCATTATTATTGAAAGGCCTAACTTCAAATTTTATCAGAAATGCTATTTTAGATATCAACTAAAAGGTTTATGGAATTAGAGATGTCCTGACACTGGTGCTCCTCTAGGAAGAAGGGTAGAATACATATCCACAAACACTCGAACACAAGGAGAATCCAATGTGTTATGACTTTAAGTAGACAAGCCATGAAGTACACCCAAATGAAAGACCCTTACTAATACTAAACTTAAGTAGTTTTAAACTTGGTTTAAAAAAAAGAGGTTTATTTTTTAGCCAAGACTGATTTTCACAAGCCAGAGTCCTCAATTTACAAGGGGGATTTAACATCAGCATCCACTCCTCAGCTGTGAAATTTCTCAATCAGTAATAAATAGGAAAGATACATGTGACATAAGAAACAATAATGCAAATGAAAACCTAAATACTGTCACAAAAAATGAGAAAATACATTATTGGTGGCATCCTTAAGTATCTGGAAGATAAGACTGTTAGCATAAAAAGTAGCTAATTGAGAAGCCAGCATTTGGCCTTTTTTACCTATGGTTAGGCACACATTCAAATAAGAAACAGAACAATTAACTGTGGAGACAGCATAAGTCTCCTGAATATTCTGCAGGCCCCTACCTTGCTTTTGAAGTTGGATCTGCTCCCATCCACCAGTCAACATAAGGCAGAATTTAGTCCCTAAAGTGCGCAGGGAGTGCACATTTGAGAATAACACAGAATATAACACCACTTTAACTGAAAAACCAGGAGGCTTCATGGATTTTTGGAATGTTGCGTAAGTAAACCCGTTAAAGATGCCATTACAGACGGTTACAAAAATTACATACATTGAACTGACTGAACAGTAATTTTAAACAGGAAAATTAGACTGAGCAAATGCGATGTTCCAGGAAAGAACTATGTGTTTTGGGATCTACATTTATTCTTTAAATAGATTTATATTTTTATGGTACAGACTGACTCATTTATACATATAAACACAACAGCAGTAAAGAAACATAAAGATTTGATTTTTAGACTTAAATGGATGAGACTTTTACACATGTATAGAACTCTTTCAGCACATTTTTCACTTTGACTTCTGTTGGAGTTGAAAAAATTGGAGATATTCTTGTGTAATTTTATCATGGGCTTCTTTCCCCTCTCATGGAAGTGAAGACAATTTCAACACAGAAATGAACATGAGGCAGTTCTTAACCTCACCTCCACCCACATTTAACAATATTTGCTCAAATCACACATATTGGTTATTACAGTGATCCGAGAGAAAAGTGTACTTTCACACAGTAGAATCTCGGTCTGACACACAACCCAGATCTCCTCAGAAACATGAAATTCTTACTCTTGTGTCACTTCTTCTTTAGGCTGCTTGAGCTCAGTCAGTAACTCTTTACCACTTTCCCCTGCTTTTGAGGCAAACAGAAGAGCTCCCTGTTTAAAGCCCAACAGCTTCAAGCTTCTGGCATAATCTGCATATACAGCATGGATCAATTTATGTAAATGAAGCATTAAGGAAAACACAAAGTAGCAGCAAAATCAAAAAACTCTGTATTTGTTTTTTCTTTTCTCTCCTTAGCCCTCCCCAGCTGAAAATGTTGAACACTGCTACCAATTGTGCCAATCCAATATTCTACAGCCCAAACAAAGACAAAACTTGCTTTAAATTCTATTAGTGAATACATATTAGCATTTATAGGCAATATCCAGAGTGCTATAAACTAAACCAGATACATTCCAGATACCCATAACTACCTACCATAAAATCATGTCATAACTCACAAAAGGAATTAAGAAGGTCATACTACAAGTATGACTACAAGGTCATAGTACATGCTACAGGTGTTAATTAGATCTGGAATTATCTAAATGACTTACTAGCGCCTTCTTTTATTTACAAGTTGATAGTGATGACTTTATAAAATGCTATCAGATATTATTCACATATGATTATTTACTGCATACAATACAAAAGTTAGAGCAACTGCTCAGCTTCCAGAACACCAGGCTAGATGTGCAGACTGTAGTTACGACATTTTTAGCTCATCTGATCTTGACCTTGAATTTTGTTTTCACTGCCTCAGAAATTACTCTTCCATGAAGGACTTCAATCACTACAACACTATGTCGATGTAGGGGTTCAATGAAGGGATTATTTTTCACCTGAGATACAATGTTTAAAAGATAAATGAACAGATTACTGTAGTGTTCAAGGCAAAGCTAGACAGAGCCTTAGGCGACATGGTCTAGTGTGAGGCATCCCTGCTCATGGTAGGGGGTTGGAACTGGATGATCTTAAGGTTCTTTCCAACCCAAGCTATTCTGTGATTCTATGATTTCACTACATAGGCTGCAGTATAATAGAATACTTTCATAACTTTGCAAAGAACATTTTATCATTCATTCTTTTCTCTCTTGTGACTTTTTTTCACTTTCAGTTTGTTTTCCAGTGCCACAGGCCTCACAAAGCATCAGGAGGAGGCAATGTTATGGGTTTATGCAAATGACTCCTTTTCACTTCTTTCCTCACGTTTCCTTCAAACTACACAACCTGGAAAATAAAAGTAGGAACTCCTATTCCTGTGCATGTGAATTCATCTAACATTGGCTCACGCATACTCACTGTGTATGAGTGTAGAGATGCAAAAAAAGAATTTCAAAAAAAGGATATTTGTATCATCATTAACTTCAAATGCCCCATACTCCAGACAAGCTTCAACAAATAAAGCTGCTCTATCAAAGTATCTCATACTGGTAAATAGAAGAAAAAGAGAGAATAATTTGTTAGGACATAAACCAGAAAAGTATTCCAGGGCACTGCATCAAAACACTTGGACACATGCTTTCTAAAACTTTGCACCTGGCTGTGGTGTGGCAAATCTCTTCTGCACTGAGAGCTGAACAGGCTTCTGATCATCACCAAGGTTAAACCGTATCACCATTTAGGCATCACTATGGCACATGTTCATACTCCCACAGCATGCACTGTTCTCAGTTTCTGATGCTGCTGTACTTTGCTCTCTGCACCTTCATGCTTCACAGTTCTTAAGGATTAACTACACCAGGACAGTGCTGAGTCCTCATGTCAGTGAGTGCTGCTACACTGTTCCCAGGCTGTATATAGGAACAGGTCATACTGCTCCCATGTCCTGCCTTATGTTCCTCCTGTACCCGTTAGTCTGGCACTGCCCTCTCCCCAAGTTCTTCCATCTCCCACTCCTCCCTGCACTTAAGGAACTGACATTTAATGCAAAACTTAGATCAAGTCTCAGCTCAAAAATAATCACAGCTACCATAAATTGTTACTGCTTGGTCAGTGGGGTGCTAGCAAACTTAAAGCCTGCAGTAAATTCAAATGCCAGTATACTTCCTGAAATTGCAACAAAAACATCAGTTCCAGCACACAGAAATGACACGCTGCGAGTTCATTAAAAGAAAAACGTGGTAAAATAGAAACAAATGTCAGAAACTGCAGACCCCCTTCCTCCCCATGTTAGAAATGCTTAAATAACAACTTTGGCCAAGAGAAAATACAGAATGCACTGTCTGATCTTTACCTGTGCAGCATCTCTGCAACTTTTGTAAAGCATCCAAGTGACAAGAGGACAAGAATGGCTTTGGACTTCTGGTTGACTTGTGGAGAGCAAAGATGATCTACCCAGCGCTTTAACACATCAGCACACTCCTCTGAGTTCAGACGAACCTTTGTAAGATGGGAAAGCCAGTGATGAATCCTCAGCTGCTAACTAAAGACAGCATTCTGCTTCTGTTTCACTTTTTTTCAGTGAAACATTTTGGGCAGAAGAAAATGCATGTGAAATGAAGCAGTTTTAGTTTCAAAAGTACACTTATCCCTGGAATTAATCTAATATGAAGGAAAATTAGAAATATACAGGTATAAAAATACCCCATGTTTACATGTGATTTAACACTGTTTTTACCACAAGGCTTTTCTAAAAGCCCAAGCATCAAAAAGCTGGAAATCTTTACTAAAGACTTCAGAAAAGTTAAGTACGTTTTGTCCTTAAGAGCATGATCCACTCATTTACAAAATCTGAGCATGACTTTTTCCATACTTTCTGTAGGAAACATAACAGAAAACTTAATTAAAGGGTACAATCAGATCATGCTTACTGACTCCTGTCTGTTTTACATGGTTGGTGCTAACTGTAAAATCAACACACAGGCTAGCTGGAGCTCAGCACATCGCTGACAAATTACTCATTCACTTCCAGGAATGGGGATGTTTTGTACTTTATTAGGAGCTCTGTACCCCTGCAGCTGTAAGCAGCTTCATAAACCACTGCTCAAAAATTAGAAAATTAAGTATTCCAACCATTATTAGGCCCCAATCCTGTCATTTGGACACCCAAGGCAGACTGCTGTAGTCAAAAGGCTGAAGAAGAACCTGCCAACACTTACTGAATGGATTGACTCTTTATAGTTTAACACATAGAAAGAACTGATGATGATACCTCAAATTGGTTTTTAGGCTTCTAACTCTGGAGAACTTTAGCATCCTCACCAGTCTTCACACCTATGTATGCTAAGTAGGTCATTTCTGTTAGCAAACTGAAAATGGGGAAATTGCAGACCTTTGCAAGCCACGCTGCACGATTCCATTCGCCGTAAGTTTGCAAGTAACGACAGGCATCAGCAGCCTTATCAATCAGACACAGTAACTGTACACCCTCTGGAAAATAAAAAGTATGCTATATAATAAGTTAAAAGAAAAAAAAACATAAAGAGCTTGATGCAAGTGTGAGCAGATCATTCCTCCCCAGAAAATGATCACTATATCCTTCTTAGCATATGAAGATGTTAAAACCCCTGATTTCTACCACCTGGCTCTCCATATAAGCTGACTGTCAGTTATTATATCTTCTTTCTCAACTACACAGCTTAGAGAGACCTCACAAATCTCTCATTTATCTTTGTCCTAAATACAAATGACAAAGGGTTCACTGGACTTCTCATCATAAAGAGATAATGCTGTTTGTAAATCTTATAAACAGATTTCACAACTAATCCTTTATTTTAATGTTGTCCATAGTGTAATTATTATCAGTAAAATGTTACTTGTCCACATAATATTTTTTCCAGGCAAGTACAGCAACTGTACTTTCTCTGCATGTCTTTGAGTATTTCAGTCAACCATCATATGGTGAGCATCACTTCTGTTAAGCAAAATTAACCTGTATGTGTAAGAAGATGCACATTTTGAAACAAGTTCTGAACTGTAAAGGAAACTAAGTCCATATCTTAACTTCAGTAATAAGAAACCAGTTTTTAATAATTAAGTAGGAAAATGGAAAAAAAACATGGTTCTATCTGTTTGGCCTTTTTGTGCAAACAACTGCTAAGAGAATTACTCCAGGAATGCTTTCCAATGAAAATTAAGCAAAACAAGTTGAACTCTACTACTGAGTTAGTGATTATTTTTGCGTTAACTACTTTAGGTAGTACATACTGTTACATGTGCAACATCTAAGATCTATTACAACAGGACTTTCTTCTCTCCCATCTCCATTAGTAACCTTAATAATGATCAGAAGTACTGGTTTATAAGCAAATGGAAAATTAAAAGTTGTATTTTACCTGCAAGCTTTCCATTGGCTATCATGTTGGTTGCTACCAGTTTAATGGTACTTTGAGATGGACCTGATGAGGTGACAGTTGTGACCAAGCAAGCTTTGAGTGAATCGCAGTAATAATATGCATTCTCTGAACTTGTTTCTAACAGCAGCTGCACTGCTCTGTCAGTCTGGCAAGAGAAACAAAAATGCAACTTTGACCACAACATACTTAATTTTGGTTAAAGACTTAATATTTTTACCCTTTTTAAGACATGGAACAAATACCAATGAAAGTTATCCTAAATTAGAGTGCAAAAAATATCTACCAGAATAGTAATAATTAGGATTCTATTTCAATTAAACATATGCAGTAGGATAACATTTAAAACCCCATCATGAATATAATGTTTAATCACAGACCAACATTCTAGAAGAATATTTCCTTGCTTACATATACTTTTGCAGAGTTATAAAAGGAGGAGAAGTATTTAAAAGAGGCAGAGAAAAAATAAAATTGTAAAGATGAAGAAACTGGCCAGGATCTCAAGGACTGAGTCAATTCCTGCTATTTTCAAACAAAGGTAGAATTCACCCATTTAAAATGTTAGCTACAGCTAACATACAGCTGAGCACCTAATCAGTGGGGCTCATTACACTGCCTGCAGACACCTGTCTCCAAATGAAATGAATCACAACAGGCATGCCACCTCTGCCTGCTGCTAAAATGAGGCGCCTAACTTCTAGAGAGGCCATTTTGGTGAGGTCAGTCAAACTGAAGGCTTAGATAATTACAGAAATAATGACAAGCCACATTAAATACAATTAAAATCCAGTGATTCAATAAGCTGGCATTTTAGAAATGCAAGAAACTGCCATTTTAAACTTACTATCTACAGACTAAGTATTTCTGGCATCTTTTACAGGTAATGTGTTGACATGCTCAAATGCAAAGTGACATAGAAATCAATTAAGTTCAAGCCAGCAATACCAAAGCTATTTTTGGAAATGGATGCAGCACACCTGCACTTGCAGGGAACAGCTCATGAGCTATACTGTACAGGGTGTCAGTGAGCAGCTCTGTACAGTGTCTCACTGCTCAGTACGGATCTGCCAAAAGCTTAGGTTCATCCTTTGTTACCTAAAAAGACTTTTTTTAGGGTTCCCATGAAAATGAAATAGTCTGAAGCAGGTAACAACAAATATTACCATATATTGTGTCACTACACAGAGTCTGCAGTGCAGTAACATATTAAGACAGCAAAAAGTGTGCACCGAGTGAATAAAAGTATGAAACAGAACATATGAATTAGACAAAGCTTTACCTGAACAGGACAAGTACATAAAATGGACAGAGAAGAAGAATAAAAAATTCAAATATTATCCACAAACCTGGCCCAAGAGAAGAAGTTGATCAGCACATTTCCTGGTATGATCATACGTTGATCTCTTCACTTCCTGGAGATTTACCCTTTCCAGCTGAAATTTCTGCATGAAGAAGGAAAAATATTTGAAATATAAGACTACCTTAGGAGATAAAAAAAAGCATTTAGAAGATATGGAAGCATTTTGAGAGTTTTTGTAACACCCTTTAATTTTAAATAATAAGGAATGACTTAACCCAGAGTGGTTAAGTTACTAACAGTAAAACATGTACAGAAAAAAGCTGGTAAGTAAGGTTACAATGATCATATATTGTGACGTTCTTATTACATATATTTTCTAATGCCTCAAAATACCTGGAAGTAGTGATTTTCACACAGTATGTCGTAGCATATATCCAAGGGATTAGCCAACTGTTCTTCAAGGATAGCTGTGTCTATTGATTTTGCTGGCTTTTCTTGGGATAAGCTGTGCAGATAGTGGGCAGCAACAGTCCAGAAATGCAGTTCAGATTCATCACCATACAGTCTGAGAAGATGCAAATCAGGACATGAAATATTTTTTATATGCTACATAAAAGCATTATACAGATCAAATATCTTTTCACAAGGACCATTCATTCTTGTGTACACCACAAGTACTTTGCATTATTAATGGGACAAATGACAAGATAAGATTAAGGAATGACAGCAAGCTAGATAAGTACAGCTGTGCATAAGATTGTTACAACAGCAATTAAACTCAGTGAATGGTCAACATATAAATATGTGCAAATTGATATTTTATTAGTATTTTACACTTAGCTTCTTTCTTGTAGTTGAAAGAGGATATTAGTGATTAAGTTTGAAAAACACCCCTGAACACAGACTAAAATAAGCTACAGTTTAGGCAGAACAACAGAGAACAAACACATCTGAAATAAAAAACACACCTTCACATGTTTGCAAACATTCTCTTTCATGCTGTGAAGTTCTGAATTACATTTTTGGGCATTGTAAAACTAAATGGAATGTAGGTAGGAGAACCGCATTTGTGCAAGTACTGCCAAGACACAAAGAAGTTCTCTGCATCCAGCAAGTAAAATAAAGCTGCTTCAGTAAGGAAGCATTGCCATTCTCAGCCCTGAAAACACTCGTAATACAGGGATAAGTGGTTTAGGAATTAAGCTGAGTTAAAAGAGAGTTAGCTAAGTACTTAAACATCAACACATTTACATACATTAATAGGAACAATACTTATTAGGAAACATTTGATATAGTTATTTGAATCTTTACTACCTGGCAACTAGGAGGCATCTTTGCAACAGAGTAAAATCTGGATCAAGCAAAAGTTTCTTTATGTCACTGCAAAGAAGAGATAAAGAGAAGGTCATGAACCACCTGTAAAATGCTGTGCAAGTTTTTGTTATTGGTTGGTTTTGAATAGAAATAGGATGGATCACCAGTAAATTGAAATAAAAATCAAACCCCAAAATACACAATTTCTTTCCTGAAATGAAAAGATGCATCTATCAAAACAATACAAGGAAGCATACATAATTTGAAATACAACTGATCTCAAGAGATGTCAGTCAGTTTAAATACAAGCAGTGAGACCATCAGGAACCCATTACTCATGTAATAAATTAGACTGCAGTGATTCTACAAATTACACAATTAATTCAATTACAAAGAATTTCGCAATTCTGCAGTGCCACAGTATAAGAGATCCATGTGCATGAATTAAAGTTTTCTATATGCTTCAGGTTGAATAAAAATATGCTGTTAGCTTTTGCATCCTGATAAATAAAAGAACATAAGGAAAATGGAAAACCTTTTGTTTATTTTCTTTAAATATCATAGAATCATGGAATCACAGAATAGTTTGGGATGGAGGGGCCCTTAAAGCTCACCCAGTTCCAATGCCCTGACATGGGCAGGGACACCTTTCACTAGAGCAGGCTGCTCAAAGCCACATTCATCCCAAACTTTTCATAGTTTAAAGGGAATATCTACATCTGTTTTCCAGGTAAGCAGAACAATTTGCATAAACATTACCCTGAAAGTGTATTTCCAATAAAAGGTTTTTATAATTGTTCGTCTTTTCTTCCTCAGATCTTAAATATCATAACTAACCTTGGAGTATATAAGCAGCAGTGCTCAATGAAGGCTGGACCAATATCAAAGAACCAAACATCACTGAGAAGTACTGCTACAGAATTCTGAATGCTCAGTGGTCAGTTACAAACTACATACTAACCCAAATCAGTGTCTTTAAAACTCTTCTTGCCAGCCACTACTATGGTAAGTCCGCGTTCAAAATTCAATATTGATTTCCATCACACTTTACACATATTCAGAACAATGCATTTTGAGCACTGAATCAGTATTTAATGATCTATTTTGAGACAGTTTGCTTATTTTTTTAAAAAAATATATTGTTCAGATTGCATTACAGTGTATTTTTAATTAGGAAAAAAGAAATGAAAAATTAATATCTTCAATAAAATGAATAAAGCACCACCTTGAAGAATTACATAAAAATAAAACTTAACTGTGTTTAAAATAAAAGCTGTCATTACTCAAGCTGATTTTTAGATAGGCAAACAGCATTCTTTCTAGATTAAGTTCTTAACTGCCACAAATTTCAGGGGTTTTGCCTTCCCTGAATTTCCTAGCTTACTCAAATATTAATAAGGAAAATTCTTACTTGGACAATGAATTCAACTGCTCTTGAAGGAGGTTTTTAATGTTTTCATTCTCTGGGTAATCACTGGATATAAAAGAAAAAAGAAAAGAAGCAAAAAGCTTTCCTATATTACCAAAAATGACAGAATTATCTGAAATTAAAGAGCATTGCTGGTAGTAGAAAAACACAAGCACATATATGGAAATAACCTTTCATATTCTTAGGGTAAGCCATTCATTCAAGATACTCTGTTTAGTTACTAGTTCCAAAATAGCAGTGAAAACTTGGTTTGCTTTCTCTCAGCTTCAGTCAGTGCCACCAATCTTTCATTTACCACTTTTATACATGAACCTTGAATTTTATGAAAATGCCAATGCTGAACCCATTCATATGTGACCACCCAGAGTACACAAACACGATAAAGGACACAAAAGGGTGCTCCAGCTATGATGTGAAGCACAGCTCCTTAAAAGTAAAGCCAGGCCTACACAAAAACCTTGCCAGCACCTTAGAGAGCAATTTTTAAAAGCCAAGTTCTACTGAAAGTCAAAATAAACAAAATACCTCACCTTAAAGCTGTTTCTTTTAATTATTTTTAATAATAAATACTGAAGCTATTATTTTCTTGACTGTCTCAAAGAGCAAGGATGTAAATGTCTAACAGTTATTTGCACAGAAAGACTAATAAAAGAAGTAGGATTACAAGCAACAGCAACATTTTACATATAGATACATATTTCTTCTTACGTGTTTATAATATCTAGAGAATATTTCTCATTCCATGGCTGATGCAGCAAGAATGCTTTTAAAGCTAATGAAGCCCTTGGAACAAGCAGATAGGGACACCATGCAGGTTCTGAAATAAAAGGAAAAGATTCATTGTTGACCAGCTAATGCGCAATAACGCTGCGTTCAGTAACCATAAAATGTACCACCTTGTTTTCAAGCACCAGAAGAAAATCATAAATCACAGTCTTTTCATATACACAGCATGGCTTATAGACATAGAAGATTATCTTTACACACAAGCAAAAACATTTCATTGAAGGTAAAGGGTTATCAACCATGCTCAAATGAGAGTTTCGGGACATTCCATATTAAGCTTAGCCATAGACTCCTGCAATACATTAACTAGAGCTGTACACAATGCTTATTGCTACCACAAGGACATGCTGGAGAGTAAGTACAGCTATACTAAAATCTACCAAAATGCACGTTCTAGTTTTACTTTACAATTGCAGTTTCTACAGCATAATACAAGGATTAATACCCACCATCTGATAAGGATGGCGTGAAGTTTAATACATGTCTATATTAGCAAAGAAATAAAATGACAATCACAGCGCTGCCTGTATTATATAGTTGTATGCTAATCATTCAACTTTAGGTCAGTATGTCTGTATTCAGTACAAGGTTTGGTTGATAAGCACAGTAAACGGTACCCAGCAACTAAGGAGTAAAACAAGTATCAACTAGCTACATGATTAAATATTCAGCAATTCCCTGTACTTCACATGCACTGAATGATACAGGAATCTTTTCACTGTGATTTTGTAATTAAAAAGGTTATTTATAGTGTAGAGGCAGAAGGACAGCTAAATCACAGGCAGCCTTAACCCTGGCATATCCCAATTTCAGTTGTGCTTGGGTTTAGAACATTAATTTTTCTAGTTTAATATTACAGAATGCATTTGATAGTAAAAATACCTGTGATAAACTATGTGTTTCCTCAAACATCCCACACCACAGCTCCCCACACTGTAATTTTATTACATGTCTTTATTACCTATGTCTTATGTTACAGAAATTGTACGAGTGAAGGCAGGATTGACAAAAAAAGATCAAAATAAAGACAGTTATTTTGAACATGAGTAATAAAAAATCTAGCCTAGCTAGCAATTTAAATAGTTCAATATTTAAATTCCCTTCTTAAAGATATGGCCAAAAAAGTCAAACCACCAATATGGCTATTTTAGAGTTCAGTGGGAAAATCTACTTTGAAAAAGTAAAATCAGTCTATAAACTGCCTTTGTTCTCTGGGAATATCTGAAAAGACATTTCACACATTAAGAAATATTTCAAAATCATGTGATGAATTTAAGCAACTGATACTCAATTGATGTATCCAGGATTTTTAGGTCAATTTACTAGAAATCTGTAAAAACACCCTCTTGTTATCTTATACTGCAATTAAGATATTAAAGTATAGTTTATTCAGGATATTAAACTTGCATGAAAAACACACCCATATGACCTAAGCCTATAAAATTTATCTGCATCTATGAAAAACCTACTATGGGAACACCTAATGCTCTAGATGTGACAGTTCTCTGTTCTAATAGAAATGCTGAACACTTTTATGATTCACTTTCAAAGTGAAGTATCTAGCAGTCAATAGCCAGGAAAAAAATCAACATACCTACTAAATCTTGTTCATCCATTCTAAAACACGATGGTTTCATGGACAAGTCTAAAACTCGAATGCACCCATCATCTGATGCCAAGACCACTTTGTCTGAAGTGCACCAGTCCACATCCAAGATTCGGAAATTGATGTTCCTTCCACTCCTTAAACTGCTCACCATTTGCACCTTGAAAAGTTATTTTTCATTTTCAGTAGGCTTCCCATCATACAGTGTAAGACTCTGTCACATGCCTATAAGGCACACCACACAATTTGCAGTAAAAGGTGAAGTCAG
The DNA here is from genome assembly GCA_032466535.1 of Forpus xanthops. Lineage (NCBI taxonomy): Eukaryota > Metazoa > Chordata > Aves > Psittaciformes > Psittacidae > Forpus > Forpus xanthops. The sequence continues at coordinate 25,079 of JASSUY010034405.1, forward strand.
TCATAAATCATTTTAATGCTGATCTTTTCTGGAGGGCAGAGAAATTCAGAAACCTTAGAGTAGGGCATACGGTTACCCTGAAAAAATATTTCACAACTGATAGCTGAGAAAAGATCCTTTTGAGCACAGCTATAGAGCTGCATTTTGTGTTTTTTTGTATCGTGTATTTTGTCTGACATAACATTTCCATAGTAAACTGGTTATACTCTTTCATTACAGTCTGTGATCTAGCAAACATACATCAAGGCAAAAGTGAGCATCTCATTAATTAAATCATGCTCTTCACAAACATATACTTTCTTGATAAATAATGAGCTTGTCCAGAAATACATTTTGACATACTATTAATGTAACATTATGGGAATAGAATGATTTATTGTCCACAAACAAACCAGAGAAGCAAAAAGTTCCAAACTGCACTTTTAAGCACAGGTCAGCAGACTTTTTGTAACCCTTCTGTAGCATCACCAAACATTATGACTGTTAATATAAAGAAATACTTATGAAGCCACTGCTGCGATCAACATTCTGCTGTTTTGTTTCACTTACTCTAGGGCAAAGCATGGAGTTTGAGATATTAAAAGTCCAGTTGCACTACAGTGTGATTACTCTTAGTTGTGATAGAATTAGAGAAAAAAGTGGAAATATTGGTAACTGGCTGTAGGCAAAGATCAAATTCTAAGCAGAGGATTACATGGAAAATAGTAAAATATTCCTGTAGATATTCTGAAAGATTTTGGGCTGAAAATATGAATTAATTATAAATGCTTTCATGTAGGAAATTCTCTTCCTTGTCCCACAAAGCAAGAAGGAACAGCTACAGGAGGAGTATCCTATGCTATCAAAACTATTTAAATGTGATTCATGGGGTAACACTCTATTGTGCCTACATAATTCACAGGTGTTGGTTGTATCTGCTGTCCAATTTGGATCATCAGAGAGTGTTCCCCATTGTTCAAATTAAGTGTTGAAGTAAGTTCGGAGCTGGTGCTCATTACAAAGTGAACAGAAAAGCCTATAAATTTCCATTTCATACCCTCATGTCCTGAACTCACTCTGGGGGCCTAATTTAAAACAGCACAATTATCTTTCCTGCCCCATGGTATTATAATCCCTCGAAAGACCCATGAAGCAAACACAGAAGATATGTGAACATTATTTCAGAATTTCTGAGGAAGAAGCTAGACAATGTTAACTAATAAATCGCTTCCTGGTATTCCCTAACAAATTAAATCCATGCAATGACAAATCCATACTCTTACTATGCAGAGAAGTTAAGAAACCTGTAGTAAAAATATTCTTGTCCACAGATTAAATTCTAATATTGAGGATTCCCCTTAAGTTTTCCAATGTCTACCTCAAAAACATTACAAAAGAATGACAAAAAGTTCTCAGAGACACTGTTGGCTTCATGTGTGAAAGGACCTTTCCACTCATGACAGCTTAAAAATGCTTCAGAGGAAGTAAAAGCCATACAAATTTACCACACAATTGTCAGCAAGAAATCAGGACTAATCAAAACTTAACCACTGACTTGTCCTGATTTTCAGAAGTAGTATGTGCACTTTGCAAAGAAGCCCATATCAAAAGAACAGACACTCACGTCTTTTGAATCCCAAATTTCTGCTCCATCGTTGTACATTGCAAGAAGTTTCTGATTTCCTTTGCCTGGAGCAAAACGGATCTTTTTCACCCAGCTTCGGTGTGTAGGAATCCCCCTAAGCAAAGCAAAGCACAAACATTAGTATCAATCATCCTACACCTAATACAGTGGGTATTAAAATCCTTCCCATGAATGTTGCAGATGCTGATAGTGTACAGATTGAGAAGGAGAAAAATCACACATAACACACAATACAAGCTTCCACCCTATGCAAAGACACATACCACCACCTGACCAGAGGCACAGGTCAGGTTTGAAAGGGTGGAAGTGGTTTTATGGCTCTTTTGTTCCTGTACCTATGAGTAGCAATGAAGGAGAAGATCAATCTGCAGAGAGAGGCAGTACTGTAGTAGTAAACAAGAAAGATGTAGGGGCCTCCTGAAAGAGGCTGAACCTCCAAGCAAAGAGGCCATTTGAGTTGAGATTTGGAGAAATCCAACATTTTACTTTGCTTGGGGAAAATCAATAAATAAAAAAAATGAATAAAACCGGAACACATTAATGATGATTTTTGCCCAGGGAAGCTGTGAATGCTCCATCGCTGACGATGTTCAAGGCCAGGATGGACAGAGCCTTGGGTGGCATGGTTTAGCGTGAGGTGTCCCTGCCCACGGCAGGGGGGCTGGAACTGAATGATCTGAAGGTCCTTTCCAATCCTAACTGTTCTATGATTCTAAACACACACATAAATGGCTATCCAAATTACAAAAATCTAAAATGTTAAATGCTTTAAATGCTGTAATACTCAATGTTTTATCAGAAGCCATTACACATTTAACATAAAATATCTATCGAGCAACTTTAAAAACACTGATAAAATGCTGCTCCAATTGAAAACACAGATGAAATGCAGAGAACTTTATCACAGTAGGCATTTTCTGAAATTGTATTTCAGAATACTTGCATTTTTCCCTTCAAACACTACAGATGACCTCCTACAGTGAAGTCAAAAATTAAGGTGGGGATGTATTTTCTAAGACGTATTATCCCAAGTTTGTCAGACTTAATTTGCATTCATACCTGGATACTCTAGCTTTTAAATCCCAGAAGTTTAAGTTTCCATCAACATCTCCAAGAACCAGGGTATCTCCTTTCCAGGCAATACATGTAATGCTACCCATACTTCCCTGAAAGTAAGAAAGCAGAACAACATCTCATGATTAATGGAGCCAAACATAGGAACAAACATTTCTTTCTTTTTAAGTATTTTATACATAACAGACCAAATTCTATCAGTTAAAACAGGAACAATTCTATCAAATATATTTATCACATCAGTCATATTTGCTTCAGAAGACATTTCCTTGTAAGAAATTCTGGATTTAAAGCAATGGAAATCAGTTCTTTCTCTCTTGCTGAAAGAAACACCAGAATGACAGTCCTCATTTATCACAATACTATCATATAGTAAAAACGAAATGAAAAAGAAAAGAATTCCTATTTGTAAGTTCAATTTAACAAAGCCTTCAAAAACAACTGAAAGAAAGACTATTCTTCAGAATAACTAGGAAAAAAAGCCAACTTAAAATTCATAAAAGAATGCTTTGGCCCACTCAAGTCCTTATGATGCAAGAGAAAATCCATTAACAGAACAGAGTCATGTTCCAATAGCATCCTCTTTGTTATTCAAGCTTTTGCATATTGGCTTTACTAAAATTCTTAAAAATAGGTTGTGTAATTTACTCAGAAAATCAAGTCAGGGCCTATGAGGAGTCTGAATTCTAAAAAAATTCATGGTTTTCAACAGTGTTTTCAATAGAAAAACTAAGATTGTAAATCCAGGACTGAAGTGAGAATTTTAATTACATATTTCAAATCACTGCATTAATGCCCACTTGTCACTACAAGGCATATTCCTGATTTTTTTTTCTGGCAATAACAGATAGAGACAAGAAATTAAAGCTTCAACTATATAGGAAATTTGAACTCACATCAGGAGGAATTCTTGCACTGTCTTTTACTGAGTTTCCTTCTACTGTGAGATGATAAACCTGCCCATCGGCACCTGTAAACACAAAGTGCTCTCTGGCAGAAATGTTCTGGCTCAGCTCTGATTTACTTTCGGCTTCCTGTAATAAGCTTTAAAGAGAACACAATAAGACACAAGTATTTCTTTCTTGAAATTAGAATTGCAAAGCAACTTCTCTGTCACTAATGCACAGAGGCAGCACAAAAATGAATGTACCCTTCAAAACTATTTATCCAGAAGCAACAGCTAACTCTTTATACACTTGTGGAAACTTTCATGGGCAACTTTTCATGGTTAAACTTCAAGCATCAGGTAACTTCTGGACTGCTGCACCTGAAAAACAGGTACACTATTTCTCTTATCCAGCAATACATCAAAGGTCCATATCTAAGAGCTAAAAGGAGGCCCATTAAATTGCTCTGTGGTATGCACTTGAGAATCTGTTCCAAAACATTCTGTTCTGTAGAACAACGGCACATGGTGGAAAAACAACCGATGCAGAATAGCATATTAGAATGAGAAATACCTGATCACAGAAGATTCTATGCTGCTAACTTCAGTATCTGATGCAACCGTCTGCCGGGCCATGGCCTCACGGGCTGCTAACTGCTTCTTCCTCAAGCTTTTTAAGTTGTGAGAAGGTGACCACTCCTGTGAAAAAAAAAAGAATGGGAAAGACAAGTGTTCATTCCCTGAATTTACTGGGGAGTTGTTTGTTAATTTTAATTATTTCAATGAAGATTGTCTTTCTATAATCCCTCCTTGCATCACCCAAAGAAGCAGACTTGATTTTCCCACCAGTACTTTTTTCTTCTCTCTTATTTGATGACAAGAGGAAAAAGGAAGGATGAAAGCACTTATCTGCATGCTACAGATACAATAACATTTTGCTGCAAAGTTGTTCAGAGGTTTTGATACTATCTCAACATGTTACATTTAATAAACAGCAAGTAACAGATTGTATTCCTTACCAAAGCGGTTGCTATAGGGAAGTTTTTGGACATTTCTCTAAGCAGAGTGCATGTTCTGACATCCCAGATCTCCAGTGGTTTGTCTTTAAATACCACAGCTAGATACTGCCTAAAACAGGTAAAAATTTAATACATTAATGTTAATCATTCCATATTAATTTGAGCATTTCAATTCACATGCACTGTTCATAGTACCACTGCAGAAACCCTCAAAAACTAAGGAAACAGAGTAAATTAATTTGGCTGAAATCCCACTCTGTCATGTGGTCTGCTCAATTACTGTAAAGGAGACCACAGAATTCGTTCAGAGAAATCAGTAGCTCCTCTAATTTAGCCATAGTCAGCCAAGTTGATGACTGCACAAGATGTCAGAAGGACATACTAAGACGGCAGGTTGGACAGATTTTTAATCTGTCCTCTAATCCAGTGACAAATGAACATAAATTCTTCTTGTGCTAAATCACTTGACACTTATGTCTTCAGACTTTTCATCTGTGAAGCTAGATGAGTACACCACATTCAATCTACTACTTTTCACGTTTAACTTGAGAATAAAGAGAGGCTCTGCAGCTATATGTACCCTTCAAAACTGCATCAGTCTCCATTGAAGTTAACTGTCTTTTCTTGTTCTCACTTAACATTCTAGTCCTTTCAACTAAGCCCACAACAGTTCTTAATTTTTAATGCACTAATAAGACTATTACATGGTTGAACTCCTCCAACTCTGGTTTGCATACATACTGTGAAAAATACTCTTATGCAAGCTTAGAGAGCATTATTTTTTTTCCCCCACTGTAAAGAAAAAAAACACTCCCTTTTAAAATATAGAGACAGTGCCTTATTAAAATCGACAATTTTCATTTATATAAGAAAGCAAACTCACAGAGTACAACTGCTATTACTTTTGATACAATAAAGACCAGTGGCTCCTGTCACAGGCCTTATCTTAAACATAAGCAGGACTTGATGACAAACAATGGGGTCATTTATCAGCCGACTCATAAAACAACAATAGCTCACACCAGGTTTTCCAGTAGATAACTATCATAAAGGTGTGAAACACATAGTTAGAAAAATTAATGAATACATCAAAAATCATCCCACCTTTAATGCCAATCTTCTGGTTTTAAGCATGCCTTAAGTGATAGAAAAGGGAATTAAGTCACAACAATCATAACTGACAAAAACTGTTCAGCACTTTCATTCTTCGCAATATTAATAACAGGTCTGTTCAGTGAACCCAATTCTTAAAAACCCTAATACATCAATGACTGATCTTGCAGTATGTTTGGATTCTGAACTTTTGCACTTTGAAATAATATTCTAAAGTATTTTTCTCTTTATGCTTTGCACATTTTTCTGTACTCTCTGGAGTGTTTTTTTCCTGGAATTTGTATTATGTCTATTAAGTCAGGAGGATCTCCATGCACTAAAGTAAAATCTATAAACATCACAAGGCTAATGTACTTACTTCAGATGAGACACCTTTATCATTTCAATAGCTGGCTCATCGTTACCTCGCTCCCCACGAAATGCAATGCTCCTGCCTGGAACACAAAAATGAAGTGGAGAAAACAGAAATAGTTAGTAAACTAGTTTATTAACTATTCTGTTTGCAAACAGAAACAGCTTACAAACTAAACAAGAATATCTCCAAGTAACCTGCTGTATATTACTCTTGTCATTGTTGAACTTTTACTGCATTTTGAAGGACTAAATATCACGTACACTCTAACTTACAACTTCACTCACTTCTAGAGCACTGAAATTGATGCATTATCAGCATTACACAAATACACAGAGTTCAAAGAGTTATTATTTTGCACTCAAAGACAATGAGATCCACTCCCAATTCCCCAAGGATGAAACTCATCAGTAGATTTCAAGTTTTGTAAGAGAAATTAACTCAGCCATAAACTATGTCTGACTGTACTTCCACAGTGAAGCACTCATTCTGCATTTAGCAGAACCATTCTCTCTTTCCAGCTAAAAGAATAAACCCTAAGACTTCATAATCTTATCCCAAACAAAACTTTCACCCACCTGTACAATGTGTTGCAGAATTAAAGGTGATACACATATCACTAAAATAACTAACCTACAAGCACCAGGGTAAGATAGCATCTCCTGTGCAAGTTTCATTCACTTTAGCTTTTAAGAAAAAGTCAAGTTTTCAAACTTTAGCCACCCTTGTGGCTGCTCATAGCTAAATTACTTATCTTACAGCAATCCTGTGAATACATCTAGCTATCAACAATGCTGGTTAGAGCTCTCATGTCAGGAGCCAGGCTATAGGAAACCTTCCAGCTCTATTTTCTTCATTAATGATGGAACATTTTAGGAACTTTCTTCCTTACTTTAATTCAGAAACATAAATGAGAATTCTGTCAACATGTTTATGAAGTAAACACAAGTCAGCACAGTTTTCCTAGCCCTCAAATAGAAAGTTGAGCTAAATAGCGGTGGAAGATCCAATAATCAAAGAGTTAAGTAGTTATGCTTTTCTAGCAAGCTTTGAAAGAGGAAATGTAACATTTTCAAAGCAAAGCATATGCTTTAAAGCATATGCTTAAGATCTCAGATATTCACATTTACTTGAAGCTTGGTTGCCTGAGGAACTACTGAACCTTTTACCACTCAAATTTATGTTTCAATACTGATTTACAAGCTGAGGGACAAATCAAAACCCCATTTTACATGAGATCAATTTTACAAAGTACAGATCTTTTTCGGTTTGATTTTAAACAAATGAACAAAAGATATTACATGGAAAAAATGACAACACTGTCCTGAAGAACAGTCTCTTTGTGCAGCATCTTGGAAGTGAAGAAAATGGGTCTTTTTTATAAGCTTAAAAAAATTAAAAATTCACTTTATGCTATACAAAGCAATCTAGAATCAGCCCATGTGCTATAAGATTCAGGCACTTCATGAGAAATTAAATGGCTTCAAGTTTTCACATTCAGAAATACTTTAAAATCATTCAATATTTCCTATTTTGGGCTGTCTAATCTCCCAAATTATACCTCCTAGTATTGTGATCTTGAGTTCAATCAAATTATATGTCACTTATTTTAAGGCAAGAATAGTTGAAAAACCACCCATAATCTGTTACGTTTGCTATCAAAGTTATTTATTTTTTAACCCTTCCAAATCTTTCTAAAATTACCTTGTCATTACTAAAATACCCTTTTTACATTAATACGCCACTCAGATTCTGCCCATATGCCTGGCCTAACATGAGGTTAAACAAACCTGATTAAAAAGAACACTTTATACTTAACATTAAGTTTTTAACATTAAAGTTAATTACCTATTGCTGATAGAAACCACAATAGCTCAACACCACTTCACATGCACATGAAACAATGGGTTGAGACTAGACGGAACACATTTGAAAATACATGCATTCTGTGAACAAAATACACCACTATATTGTGTGAATGCTTCTAAACCTCCTGCAGACACATATTTAATGTTTTAATAACCCAAGCCACAGGCATTTTTGCAAAGGTGTTGTTTCAAGCTTGACGTAGAGAACCAGATGGAACATATTATGTGGCTTCACAAAGACAGAAGAGCAGAACAAGTAAAAACTCTTTATTATTTTGTCATGACAACAGAAGGGGAAAAAAAGGCAGCAAGAACTTACGTTTGTCACTCCCCAGCAAATATGTCAGCTTCCTGTACAGATTTCTCAGGAAGTACTAACCTGTTGGTAGGTCGACGAGCTGCAACTCATTCCTTACTAGCCCCAGATTGTTAGGTGTTGATGTGGCGAAGGAAATAAACCCAGTCAAGCTTATCCACTCAATTCCCCTGTCATAAAAACAGTACATGGTGCATATGAGCCAAAATATTCAAATGGCTTAGCAAACATCTGAACTGAAGTACAACAGGTTTTTCCATGCATATTCTTCAATTTGAAAACAGCACGGAAGTTATTTTTTACAGTTTATGGAAACATTATATCTAAGCATAAAAAGAAGCTACGCATTTACAACTATGATGTAAATAAGAAGTTAGCAGATTAAATTAAAGATCTTTCTTCGAAGACTACACTTTGTTTGGTTGCAAGAAAAATCTCAGTGAGAAAAACACTGGCAACTTTTTGCAAAAATCCCTCACAGATGCTCAGTACCAGAGTAGGTTAAAAAGCACTGCTCTGATTAAATCAGTGGTTTACCAAATGAGAACTATCAAGTAACTTAAATATGCCAGCACACAGAAGAATATTCATATAGATAGCAATGTGCGTAGACTTGATTCTTTCAGTTCAGAGAGAGGAAAAACAACCAATTAGTAAAAAAGAGAAGCACTGAACAGAATTGAAAGGATTTCAGAAAAGAACTGAAAACATGGTAATATCTTTTGTTGGGTTAGATGATGCCAAGGCAGCCAAAAACCAAATTACCTTGAAGCCTGGCAAGGATGCAAAGTTACAACATACTGTCTGCACATATGGATTCTAATCAAATTCTTAAAATATAGCACAGGCCATAAAAACGAATGGAAGCGGCACTACGTGGTACTGTTCCAAAAGCAGACAGTCCTCCCTCCCCATTGCCCACACACACTTTGTGCCAGCATCAATGGCTGAGTGCTTTATCTGCGAAATACATCAAGAAACTGATTTAAACAAAAATTGAGATTGTTCTAATACATACATATGGCCCCCCAAAAAGTTCATTTTCACAGATAAATGGATTTAGGTTTTTCTCCAATCCTTCAAACATAGGTAACTACTTCCAGGACAAGTCCTCCGCTACATCAACTGAAAGAGTCATGGTCTTTCTTGTAAGAATATATGTGAAATATGAGAAAGATAAATAACAGTACGTATGATTTACTGTCAGTAAATGCAACTCATGTTGCATTAAATAGAAGTTTCCTAAATGCAATTTAGATGTGCGAAAGCAAAAAGCACTCCCATAATATCTTGCACATATATGTTACAGCCATATTTATCTTCTTTTTAGTTCAAGTTTTAAGAAAATCGGAAGCTTTATTCCCATTATTCCCCTAAGTCCTCAAATAAAGTTAAAAATTTAGGACCCGGTCCTTTTTCCAACCAGGACCTATGAAAGTTCATCTGAATTACTGAATATTTTATGTTACTAAATAATTTCAATCAAAATGAGAAGTATTTAATAATTCATTGAAAAAGTATAGGAATAACTGAACAGAAATCTACAACTGCAGTTATGTGTGACACTGCAAGCCTCCAAAGGGCCTTAAATACAAGGAGCTTTCTGGAATGGAAGAAATATCAGTTCTGACACCTAATTTTTATATATTATTCTACCATGGTTATTTAGAAGAAGCACAGAATGCTCCTAATGCACTGGCATTGCCAGCAGTAGTCACCACTCTCATTCCAAGATTTGAGGCATTTTCCCTACTTCTTTCATCAGCTCAGATTGAACAGGACAAGTCTTTCTTCTTTGCTGCTACCAGGCAGTCTGTCAATAGCAATAAAAATCTACAGAAACACAAGATCCTCATAATTAAAAGGAAACTTTAGCTTAGCTAACTGCTGGCACCTGAAGCAATATGGGGGTTTTATTGTCATGCATGTAAATGGAGAATCTGAAGATAGTGGTTCAAGTTTTAATGAAGAAAACAAGTAATATTTTCCCTATTGAAATATCTCAATTAGCAAAATTTCCTCATAAAACACATCTTTGTCTACTAGAATTAAGGGGTTACATTCAGCTGTAAATTATTCCTCAGACTGCAGCTACTCTTTTAAAACCTGAAATTATAATGGAATCCTAGAACAGCTTGGGTTGGAAGGGACCTTCAAGATCATCTAGTTCTAGGAACAACTTCCTCTATACCAGGTTGCTCAAATTCAGGGATTCTTTACAGACAACTTGTCTCAGTTATTTCAAGGATAAGATTCAGTTTTGATTAAAAGATTCCAATGCAAACAAATTATTCTGAGTGTACTGAAGCAGATAAAAATACAAGTTACTCTTCCAGCTGGGTATGGATTGTTGTGACTCTGTCAAGTCAGCTGCTAATCAAACTAGTTATAAGATTTCTAAGAAAAAGGGAAAGGCAAAAGTGGAAATAAAACCTTATCTGAAAGCAAACTGTATTAAAATAGCAATCATCAGAAAATACACTCAGCCTCAAATTTTAGTATTTAAAAAAGAATTTTCTTTCTACAGTACGTTCTACATGCCAAAAGTGAACACCAGCAATGGAACAAGCTTTTCCTTTTTAAGAGGATGGTTAAGAAAGAACTTACAATTAAGTGCTGAATATGGTACTTTTGAGATCAATGTACAGCCTGTAATGATGACTTGAGAATTCAATTTTTGAATACACATGATTTCATTGCAACTCTGCTTATACTTGTCAGTTAACATGTATTTACTAATGCACAGAAATAAATCCAGCACAGGAACACTGTATGACAGAAGTGGCAAATAGTTTTCATTCATCTTTATGTGAGGAAAGCTTCTTAAAGAAGTGATGAATGTTTGCAAGGCAGTCTTACAAAGGGGAGTCACCTTAAACTTCAATGTTAAGCCAGCTGAAAGTGCTAAAATTTGGGTGTAATACAGTGATTTTCAAGTTCTGCCTGCAGGCCATACACATTCTTGTTGCATTCAGTGAGAATTTCAAAGATTAAAGCTGTTGCAATATAGAATTTGCTGAGTTTCAGTAAAAAAGAATGAGAAGCACTGACCCGGTCACAGTTATCTATCAGAATAAGCAAAACCAATAAGGCAGTTCAAGGCATGCAAATAGAGCAACTGCAATGCAGCTTCTAGCTCACTTTCACTGAATATGTAGCTTCTACAGAAAAGCACTTTGATCACCAAAAAATTCACAATTGCGAATATCTAGACAACTCAATGGCCATTATTTTAGCACACTTGATATGCAAAAGACAGTTGCCATTCCAAAGACTTTAGTTTTATCACATTCTCAAACTGCAGAGCACTGAAAATTCTGCTGGTCTTGAGTTACAACTTCAGGGTATTCCCAATTACAGACTAAAATAATGGTGCTCCCTGGAGATGTATTTTCAGACAAAATTAAAATAGAGGCATTAACCAATCTGTCTGCATTTTAGAGGCAAAGCAAGAATTCCCACTGGAAGAAAAACTGTTCCACTCCATGAATATTAATTAAAAAAACCCAAATCCCTGTGCCTTATTCTGCACTGCTTAAAGCATTCCCTTAAACTTGTAAAAATGATGTAGAAAGTCTCTCAGACCATTTAGAGTGGGACTGAGGAAATTAAAACCAATGATTAAACACTCATCTAGATAGGGGCTTATGGCTAAATAACATAAACAATCATCTTAACTTTGTTCTACAAATACCACTTGTGCAAGGACAGCTGCTAGAAAGACAATGGATTCTTGAAGTTTTTCAAGTGCTGCAAATGCTTTACAAATTGAGAAGCCCAAATTGTCAATGCTCCCAATAATATAAAAAGCCTAAATAAAAGCTAAAGAAATACTTCTTCAAAAGTGTATTTCTTCCTGTCTTCCCATTTTAAATTACTTTTATTTTAAACTGTGAAATGTTAGTAGTGGTTTTCATTTTGCATTTTATAATCGCCTTAAAGGTGTGTGCTCTTGTCGTGCACAACAGAAAATAAAATGAATTCTTTAAGTAGTTAATGGTAGGAAACCAGAAAACTCATATGGTTTTGAAGAGAAACGGGAATTCTATTCTTGCAGTGCCAACTAACCACACCACAAAGATAAATACACTCACACCATTTTTGTGCTAGTTTCAAAGCAGGTTTCCAGAATGAACTCTTAGTGTTATCTATTCTCAGTCACCTCTACTTGTCTTAACTTTCCATAGAATGAACAAGATAATGAAGATCCTAATCTGATGAAGGATTCATGCCACAACTTTGACAGGAATTTTTACTAATATTACTATTAAAAATAAATATCTTATTTACAGTGCTTAAATTGTCCACAAATATGTATCTGGCAAGCACCATCTTGAATAATGTTTGCCATTAGTTAACCAAAGAATTCTGCCATTGGGTACACACAAACTACAGTACAGGAGCTTTATAACTTACTCTGTACCTCCTTAGGCTGGATAAATACTGAGTCCTGTATTCGGTCTTTAAAATTATAGAATCATAGAATAGTTAGGGTTGGAAAGGACCTTAAGATCATCCAGTTCCAACTCCCCTGCCAGGGGCAGGAACACCTCCCACTAAACCACACCACCCAACGCTATGTCCAACCTGGCCTTGAACACTGCCAGCGATGGAGCACTCACAACTTCCCTGGGCAACCCACTCCAGTGCCTCACCACCCTTACAGTAAAGAATTTCTTCCACAGATGCAGTCTAAACTTCCCCTGTTGAAGTTTGAACCTGCTACCCCTTGTCCTCTCAGTACAGTCCCTCATGAAGAGACCCTCCCCAGCATCCTTATAGGTCCCCTTCAGATATTCTAATGCTAAACTTCTTTTTACTGCACTTAGAACTAAAACTGCCTCAACAGCAATTTCAGTCCCAAAGAGTCAAAGTAAATAAATCTTGATGTACAAACAAGAATTATTTCAAAGGACATGATCTGTGAGTCACAACAGTTATATAAATAAGACACTTTATTACAGTTTCTTGTCCTAAAAAAGCTTATTTGTACTACAATGCACTAAGAAACTGGAATTAGTTGGTATGCATCCTAGATTGGCAGGCACACATACAATTCAGATATTTAGTTCAAGGCAATATTCACTCTGATTAACTCCTTATATATAGCAAAAAAAACTGTTAGGGTAGGCTACTGAATATGCAATTTTCTTGATCAGCATTAACAGTAAAGTAAGACACCCACCCACATTGCTGGTACAGCATTAGTTACATGTTTTGCTATTTGTTTCCAGGAGGATTATAGTAGGAATTAAAATTAAGATCTTACTTGACTTCACAGGAGTGGATGCTTAACTCTTTGTGTAACAGCCCACTTGTAAGATGAAACACCAGGACAGAGCCATTACTTGTACCTATAAAAAATATACACACACCTATTTTATTCTTCCCTTCCATACTTCAGTGAAAATGCAGAACTTACAGCTCTTTCTCTCGGTTTTCTGTCTTATTATCTGTGACTATTATATTTTATCTTTTTAGAAAAGGTATTTTGATTTCTAGTGATGAAATTCCAAATATTAAACCCTGCAGGGCTCTCTGCAACCAGTGACATCCATTTGGATCAAGCCAGTTTCCTGAACCTATTTGTAGAGCTTGCACAAAATCTTTTCATTTTTCTTGAATTTTCACAACATACCCAGTTGCAGGAGTAAGGAATGTTTCTCTTTGTTTTGATTACTCGAGGTGAGTAAATGACTCAAGGAAGAGTATTAACTGTTATCTCACTGTAATCCCAGTGGAGAACCATGGGTAGATGTTACCAAATCATTAAAACAATTCTGCTTTCTCCTCCCTGAAATAATGACCTTTTTCAAATTACGAATCCATATCATAGTGGCTATTAGCTTCAATTAGATCAAAAACCTTTTGAGACACTGAAAGTTACAATTATCTGTTAGACACTGGGAAGCCTTATCCTCTTTTTTCTTTATACTCAGATCAAGTTTATTAATACAATAATGGATACATAAAGAGCTATTAATGTACTTTAAGTATAGAATAATGCAGACTTTGATGTGAATGTATTTTATACCTACCTATTAGTTTCCTAATATTTGTATTTCACCTTTTTTAACAGCTGTAGCTTTTGTAAAATCAAAAGTTACATTTTAGTAACATCATGTAATGATAGCTTGCCGACATTTTAAAGCACAACTAATGATGGTAGTTCCAAGCTTTGTAACAATAGAAGTAATACGAGAACTGCGCATAAATACATGAATTATTATAACGTTTTCACTATTGGAGGGAGATCCTCTTTGTAAGCTCCTCCACAACATTCACCTATTCAACACCCTCTTCATCCCACTAAAAAAATCTATGAAGACTCTAGAGTACATGCAACCTTAAGAATCATGAGAATCTCCCAAGTCTGACTTGCAACAGGCAGAGTCCTTATTTAGACAGCCCTAAAAATATCTTAGTCTCAGAGTTCTCCCTATTAAACGAGGTGCTTACAGGCAAGTATTCTAATACCTAAATAAGTTTAACCAAATTTGTGTAAGGTCGAATAGATTAATTCAAGAAAAATAAGGTACTTTATGTGTACTTTTAGGCAGTCCTATCGTAACAAAAATACAGTCTCTGTTAAGTTTATTAATTCTAGAAATGCAGTGCTGTAGAAGTCTGTATTTATCGATGTTTAGTTTAAGGTGACAGCAGGACGTAAAAACCCAAGTGCATCAACAGATCGAGATCAGAGTAAATGAGAGGATAAACACAAACTTGCAAATATATTGCAGTTTTTCAGGTAGCATTATTTAAACCCAAGGCAGGAAAAAAGAGTCTGAAAATTATCATAGATGCAAACAAATACAAGGGTCACTATCTATAATTAGTTACACAGGCTCAAAACCTAGGTATTTATTTTTGCCATATCAGTAACTACATTTGTATTTAATATAGAATATCTTTTTTCAGAGCAACAAATAACCTATTCAAGGTGCTTACCAACAGCAAGGATTGGCTCGTACTGTTTGATGTTTTTTGTCGTAAGAGGTGGGCACATGCGGATAGCAAAGGGAGGCAGAGGCAGTCCTGACAGTAGTCCAGTCAGCAGAAACTTGAGGTGCACTTCTTGCAGGAAAGGACTCTTTAACTGTTCTTCGCCAGCAATTGTGCTTTGCCCTGCTTAAAAATTAAAGCTCTTGTTAGTATTAAATTTTCTTTGGAAATTGTACGGAAGTTATCAGACACAGGAGTTTATCATAGAATCATAGAATAGTTAGGGTTGGAAAGGACCTCGAGATAATCTAGCTCCAACCCCCCTGCCAGGGGCAGGGACACCTCACACTAAACCATGCCACCCAAGGCTATGTCCAACCTGG